>PVJO010004932.1:8230-103871 GCA_004026905.1 Hystrix cristata
GGAGAAAGGCTCTGTGCTTTGTGTGTCTATGTGTGGAAGGACTTCCACACCTCTTCTGTTGACAGTCTGGCAAATCTTGTTGCTCATTTCTCCCCTGTTCCCATTTCCATCGTCTATACTTCTCTGTAGTAAGATCAAGGTCTCTCAAAAGCATTTCAGAAGGAACTGGCTTGTACCTCACTAGTACTGTTTCCAATGCATATAGGAGGATATGAAGAATATTGATTTGTTTATAAATTATTCCAAATGCTTCCCATGTTTTAGGTACTTATCAGTATTTCTATCTGCTCTGCTAAGTGGATCACACTTCCAACTCTTAGATCTTTTATGAATAAATTTTGAACTTCTTACCATCACTTTTTTAGGAAGAAAACGAAATAATTACAGGTCATCACCTGCTGTCTTGAACTCGATGCAACATACAAGTTCCCCACAGCATTCTGGATTAACATATTGACTATCTCCTATTTCTTTTAGTGATAGCATCACTCTCTCTTCAGTAGTGGCGCCATCATTTATTGATTTTCTTATCATGTATATTTATCATCTTTTCAGGTTTTAGTCCTGAACAAGCATGATACAATGGATTTTGGGGGGGGGTGGTTCAAGTAGCATTTGCCTTCATTTAAATTATTTTCTTTGGCCTAGTTCCCAGAAATGGGATTACTGAGTCAAAGGAGATATTTATTTTCATGACTCAAATGGTTTTCCAGAGGAGCTTTGCCAATTTGTGATGACACCGACACTAAATGAGAATAATAGTTTCAGTGCACTTTTTTTTATGTTTGGTCTTTAAAACTATTTAAATATTTGCTTTCTTATGACTTGTAAAGTTTTTCTTAATTAGTTTGTTAAGTCTCTAATTATCACTTTTGCCTGGCAGATTAGTAAAATAAATGGTTTCAAAAAGTAATACTTTGAATTTCTCTTTGTTGTAATTAAAACACAGACTTTATTTAGATCTTTTGATTTTAATGTATCAACTTTTAACTAATGAATTAGGTAAAATTAATTCCCACATTTTAGTCAATAATTTCACCTTTCTTTTCTTCTCAAGTAAATCCCATGCTCTATTTTCACTATTAATAAATTACTTTTTAATTGAGCAACAAGTTTTCCTCTAGCCCATATAGTTATAATATGATGGATACCATCATATATATAATTATATTTAAAAAAATATGCCATTTTATTTTAAAAGGTAAAACATTTCTTTTAAAATGTAATGAACTTTATGATACTCCTGTTCTGAAATAAACAATTGGTTAAACAAAGCATTTTGCTGACATGATGTGTGAAAATAGTCATCCTTCAGTTTCTATGGGAATAGGATCTGCAAGATACTAAGTCTCTTATATAAAATGTCATAAAATGCACACTGTATAAATAAATATAAATATAATATATAAATAAATATGATTATAAATATAAAATTTTATGTGTACATACATAAAATACACACTGCATACTTCCTCCTTTACATTTTAGATTATCTCTAGAATATTTATAATATAAATAGCTGTTACATTGTAGTCTTTAAGGAATAATAACCAGAAAAATGAATATGTTCAGCACAGATTCATTTTTTCCAAATATTTTTTACCACTGTTAGAAGAATCCAAGGATGCAGAAGTCATGGGTATGGAGGGTTGACTGCACTGTATATAATTTTCAAGACAGTTCTGTAATATAGGTACTACAATCTATTATTATTTAGATATTTAATTTATAGCAAATAGGAAGCAACAAACTAGAAAGGCTATTCTAAGATTAAAGCAATTTTGTTAGGAAGATCCCTGGAATAAAAAGTGATGGTTTCTAGCCAGTCAAAGAGGGGGCAAACAGAGGAAAAAATGTAAACCTGGATGTATAAATAACAAAAGAAAGCCTGTTTAAAAACAATGATAGAGTCACAAAAAAGTGCTTAATGTCTATTTAACCCTTCATTTAGAGAAAATTATTTTAACATACTTACAAAATTATATTCAACATATGTTTTGAGCTTTGAAGTTATAAAGTGATGGAAAGAAAAAAATACTTACATAAAATATATCTTTGTTCAACCTAGGTATAGAAATGAGAAATTCCTCCAAAGAAGTCAAATGTGTTTAAAAATTTAAAGTATAAAGTTAAAATTCACATGACTCTTATTCGTGTGATAAGCACATGGAGTTTTTTTGTTCAATATAATTCTATCTACGATTGTCTGATGATAAATTCAGAGCTGATCTACATTCGTAAGAATATGAAATAAGCGGTAAATAAAAGAGTATATCATATTCTGATGAATTCTGAGCCCAAGCTGTCAAAGAGTAAGGTTCTCATATTACATTATTGAGAATATGTTCAAAACAGTGCAGCAAGTGGGGAGGTAAATGCTGACTGTCATTTAAAAGATTTGACTTAGTATTTTGCAATCTTTCCCTTAACTAGCTGTGTTTTTGGATTTCACTTTCTTTAAGTGGATTATAATTAAATTAGCTGAAAAGCACTGATGGCGTGATTTCCTTTTATTGTAGAAGAATAATACGTGGTGATGACTCAGCATACATCCTGTCCAAGGAATGCATTTTTTTTTGTTAGCATCTTCAATTCTTTTTGTTTTCTGCAAATGTGATAATCGTTACAGCACCAAGCAAATCAATACTAATATGCAGACATATCCATTATACTTTGACATGATAAAGAGCGAGTGAAAATTATGTGTTCTCAGTAGAGTCATTTTAAAAATCTTGTCTTGATAACGATGGGGAAACAGAATACTCAGATGATGATGAAGCCAGTAACTAGGAGGACAAAATTAGGCCTCATTCAAATGTACTCACCCCATAACCTAAATCTGATAGAAAATAAGACTAATTCTATGCTGAAGGACGGGTGAGTAGAAATTCTAATAAGCTGTGCTACGATTCAAACATGGACCCCAGTGGAGTTCATGTGTTGAAAACTTCATCCCAAAGCAGCAGTACTGGGGTGGGGCAACCAATGGGAGATACCCCAGTTATGGAGCTCCACCCTCCTGGCTGGGTCAACGCCATTAATGAGGGAGCAGGTTTGTCATGGAAGTCAGCTCTGTACAGAAGACGGGTTCAGCCTTCTCTGGCTTTCTCTCGTCCCCTTCCCCTCCCACCACAAGATGCCACAGTGAGAAGGCTCTTGCTGGATGCCAGCCCCCAGATCTTAGACTTCTCAGCTTCTAGACCTGTGAGCCAATAAGTTCTTACTTTTCATAAAGAATTACGACAGAAAATCACAAAAGATAGCTGACATTCTATGGTTTCTGATAAGCTCTAGCAAATTTCATCACGTGTTCTTAAGATACACGGTGGCATGTAACTAAGGATGATAATATGACAGAATCTACTTTCTGTGGCAGGTTGTTCCTCAGTGAGGAAAGGAGAGGGGTAGCACTTGATCCTTTGAAGAGAAGCACACCAACATCCTGTTCTCAGATTGTTTGGAACCTCCTCCCAATAATTGGCTAAACAAAAGCTTTATTCTCAGTAATATGTGAAAATGTTATATGAGTGTCTTGATAACCGTAGAAGATAGATAATATTGTTGACACATTTTTTCAGATGAGGAAAATAAGATCCAAAGATTGTAAACAGTTTGACAAAGGTCACACATTTAATCAATGAGAGAATAGAATTAAATAATGTCTCGGTCTTCAGAGTCCATTGAAACAATGAGCAATATTGCTTTCCTAATGTCTTTGAGAGTGTCTATTTTAACCTGTCATTACAGATTAATAACAACTCGATAACTGATAAAAATGAAGAAAAATACATACTGAATCAATATGCTTAAGTTCTCAAAGAACAAAAGAGATGTGCGCCAAAAGGGACTTTTACATCCTCAGCTTATTTTTGCTGAAGTTGCCAACTATACTATGCTTAAATTTACACTTCTCAGGGGCGCATGCTAATGAGGTGGCTTTCTTCCTTTGAACAAATACAGGAAAGGTACACTTAAGAATTACATGAAAATCTGTGATTATTCTTCTGGCCTGACCTTTCCTCTGTTCCCAGACAGAGCCAGTAAAACATCGCTGGAATGCAGACTGTTAAAGGAAAACAAGACCTTGGCATTTAGCACCAAGATTCTTGGTAGTCCAGCTCTCAGCTGTTCTTAGCAAACCCTGAGGACATACTAAATGGCACGAACACAGTTGTGGATCCTCTAGTCCCCATTTGTGATGGAGACGAATGAAATTGTCATCTTGTAGAAGTTTCAAACTGAATATGCTTGTAAAACACTTGATATGGGTGATGTGCCCATACTACCTATTGATGTCCATGGTCATATACTGCAAATTCCTAACAACTTTTTCCCACAATGGAAAAAAAAAATTTTAAGATATCATTCAATGCAATCTTCTGAAATTCATGAAAATTTATGGACCTATTATTGCTTATTTTCTCAACAGTAAAGTCCTAACCAGCTTTGTGCAGATAAAAGGACTTAAAAGGAAATTTTCAAAGTAAACCATGTCCTTTTAACAATTAAATTTGAAAAAACATGCTTTTTTTCTATCTCAGGTCGATTTTTGGAACAATTTAATAACTTCACTGTTAATAAGTTCTTCACCATACTTGTTAACCTATTTAAATTCAACCTCCATCTTCAAGGTCTAACCCTAGTTCCACTTATGTGTGGAGTTGCCATGGCAAATACTTTCTTTTCTGGGAGATTCGGAGTTGGTTCATAGTGTTAAGTACTGCTTAGGATATTGTTTGTGTGTTTTTGAATCAACTTTAATGTTCATTAAAAGCATCCTGCCTTACATGACTGTTGTATCTATTAGAGCAAGAAGGGTGTTTATTAAATGCATATTCATTTACAAAGCTTTATCAACATTTTTCATACGAAGTACTAATGGATGGATAGCATAACAAATATAACATCTCTAATTCAGGATTGTATTATTACATTGATTTTTCTTAAGGTAGAGAGGTAAAGATATCTAGTTTAGTTGCACCTATATGGAAATTTAAGGAATTGGACTAATTCAGAAAATCCATATTTAAATATATTCTAACATTATTTTGCTTATTATATACTCTTTCCGCATTCTATTGATCAGGCAAAGAAAAGGGAAATCATCCCCAAATATAGTAATACTTTACAGGCTAAAGAAGGACACTGATCTTTTTAGAAAAGCCTATAATTCTTCACTTCTTTGACTATTGCTTCAATCCAAAAATCTACCTAAGAATACCAGACATTAGGAACCAGGATTATCCTTTATGGAATGAGTAGCAAAGGCTAGTCTCAATATGAAGTACATGTCTATTCTTCTTGATGTTTTTATGCTTAAGTTTCATTTGCCTTCTTTGGGTAAATATTTTGAAGAATATTTACTTGTGTCTTGTTCCCCTACCTAAAAAGTATGCTACTCCATAGGATTTGCAAAGTCAGGTAATTGATTCCAAAGGGAATCCAGGGGGTTAGAATTGCAGTTTCCTCTAAAGGAAAGCGTCATGCTTGGAATCTTTAGTAGCTGCCTCTATATTATTAACAACCCTACTTATATTTGACAGACAAGTCATAATGTGGCCATCTATCTACAAGACAGCAGAGCTGAATATATTTCTAGCTTTATAAATGAATTTTAAAAGCCCTATAGACAAATTTCATTAAAGTAAAGAATGGAAATTTGGTAAGTGGAGTCTGCATTTTATTGAAGAATAAATCTTTACCTTCCACAACTGCTAATAAGGATGTTGAAGGTAAAATAAATAAACATTTCCTGTGTATTAAAGGCCATCTTCTCAGCATGTGTGTAGAATACTTTTAGGACGACTACACTGATACACTTTTAAAGCAAGCCAGGAATATTTGATGGTGCCCTATGTGGCTGTCAACCAGGAAAATTCTGATGTTCCACAAATAAAGTCCGAGGAAGCTTCTCCATGTCTCAGCATAGACAATTCTCACTGCATAAGTGTGACCAAGTTCAGCAGAATAATACATCCCAGAATCTTGTCTTGATCAAATTGAGTTGAATATTGCATGTCTGTCTCTTTAGTTAGGATAATTATTTGACTAGAAATAGTTTTTCCTGGATATGATGCAGAAATTATTATTCTTAGAAGGAGTTGTCTTTCTCCTAAGAAGTTATTTAGACTATATTTTACTTTGAGATTTCAAGAGTTCTTAGCTATTTGCACATGGAACAGTGAGATGACTCGTCCTTGAGCCAGAACCCCTGAACTTGGGGGACCCTTTCCAGGGGTCTAAATCACAAGTTTTATTGTCAGGGCTCTACATTTAGGGAAAGCCTTTGATTTTGGTAAAAATGTGTTGTCCTGCTGAGGACATCATTGGCTTGGTGGTATCTGAAAAAGTTTTGCTTTTGTTGTCTATGTGAACTGTCTGGGGAGATTCATTCAAATTTTTGGTATGAGGATTACAGGGGCAAAGAATGGATAGAAATTAATTTAGGGTTCAAAGACTATTATATTGCTAAAACTTACTTGGAAAAGACTATGTAGTAGTACCACTTTAAGTGAACACACATAATGACTTGTAATAGGTCCATAAAATGCTCAATGAAAACAAATGATGTGCACCCAAATAATTGTGCTCGGACTTCCACATGAACAATGTGTAGGAAACTACTTTTCAAAACATTCTGACCGTCTAGGAGCAGGGCGATTTCCAACAAAGCATTGGCTGACAGATATTCTTATATCAGGAAAGGTATTAAGCTTTAAAGAACAAGCAATTATTCTCCATTTGTACACAGTCCCTTATTTGCTCATTCATTCAGCATCATGGCACTCCATGTGCCTAGTTTCTGAGACTTTGGTTCCTTGAGACACATGATGAGACCATCGCAGGCAAGGCTTTCATGAAGCTCATTTTTATGAAATACACAGCACGAAAATGTAAATTGAGCCATTCACTTTCCTTCGACATCTGCAGAGATAAACTGGAATTTCTCTTCGTAGTTAGTCACTAAGCAATGAATATCTTTTAGGCACCAAACTGCGCTATTGCCCAATATGAATGTTTAAACAATAAAAGATATGGCTGTTGACTACCAAGACACTGTAATCTAATTTGGAGAAAAGGTAAATGTGTAGAAAAAATCAAGGGCTCGTATAACTGAATTGAGTAGTGATAAACCAATTCTGCTGTGAAGGAAGGAATAAATTAACCAGGAAAGTGTTTGGGCAGTCAGTTGAATTGGGTAAAATGTTAACCCAAGTCTTCTGTAATCATTGTAGTCAGTTGAGAAATCTAATGGCATTCATGGATAGAAATATAGATATTTTGGAAGACCAATTTTGTCTAGAAATGTGCTAAATGCAAGCTCATGACATAGGAATGAGCATTAAGAGACATGTCTTGGCCAGATAATGTTTACTCAGTGAGCTAAGTACGATAAGCACTCTTTTAGAGACTAAGGAAATGATCCCCAGAGAGGGCTTAGAATTCTTCAGAAAGGAGGTGGATGATACAACATCAGTGTTGTGGGTCTGAGTGGTTCCAAAGTCCTGTTGTTGCCATTTGACTCTGCGGCAGGTTTATGGAGAAATAAACTACTAAAATGAAATACAACACAGATGAAGGGCTACAAAAAATGAAGCAGGCTGGAGCAGGTCATTCCATGTTATGGCAGGAAATAGTATCCGACTATGGGAAATCGCTACCCACAGGGTGAGCTGTGCAGTGTGGGGGCAGACACAATGATTCAGAGGAATCACTTAAAACATACCGGGGAGGTCACAATGGTTAGGAGTTTATTAAAAAGACAGGATGGAGACGAATTGAATCAGGACAGGTTTCTGGATGGTAACAGCATTGCATTAGCTGTGAGAGACATGAAGGGTTGGAGTTGAAAGCAAATGAAGAGGTAAATTCAAAGGAAAAAAAAAATCACAAATGATCTAAGGTCTGGAATGAACAATGACATGACCAGAACAGTAAGAGATACAATAAATTTTGCTCCCCTGAGAGAGGAACTAGCAGTTCCATGGTTGTACTTACTAATCAGAAGATGTCAAGAGAAAATTCTATAATTTTTTAATCTGCTAGGAAATACTTGTTACTATCTTACATATTTGATTATTTCATTCCCAGTAACTTCTCAGAATGATATTTAAGAATTAGTTCAACTACAAGTCACATGTTATTTATTTAAAATCCACTTTCAAATTCTTTTAAAAAGTAATTACAGGAAATTATCTGCCTTTATCTGCCTTCCTGGCTGACACATCATATATATCATCCAATGTGTCACTTCTGATAAAGCCTTTGTAATCATATTACCCGACAGGAGCTGCTTGTCATAAATAGACATGATAATCTAATTTGGAAAACTCAGACCAACACAATTTCTTTTAAACTTTAGTTCAAAAACATTGGTGGAACTCTGTAGAGCGTGGGCTTATTGATGTGATTTTGAAGAAGATTTTTAACGTTTTCTTTCCAACCTGAAAGTGATTTGGGTTCCATACTTTAGATACAAGCTCATAAAAATGTATTATATAAAATATTTATTACAAAAGTTAAGCAAAGAGAATGATATAATTAGTGAGCTCAATTTTTACTTGGTTCACTAATTAGAGTCTTTTTGAAGTGCACTCTCTCTCCTCGGCAGAAAAAGAAAATTGGCCTATGACTCTCTACTGAGAAAGCCAGAGACATATAATAGAAGAAAGATAAACTCTACATTGTACACACACGGGTGTGGTTGCTGAACTTTGAATTTCACAAACACTATGTGACAGCAGAATACTATATCTCTTGCACACAAGGAATAGTCTTAGAACTTGACTTGCTAAGACAAGATGGGATTGTAACGCCATTCTTAACACTGGAGGGTGACACCTAGAATGCACAAATTGAAGCTGTAACTCGGTTGCAGCTGTAGAGTTCACCCCTGAATTTTGTCTTAAACTGGAGAGATCCGTGACTCCCGGATGCTGATGTGCTTGGCTTCTTGCCTATTATCCCTTACTTCTTGTATTCAATCGGTTCAGCAAAACTATTAGGAGAATTCTAATACAATATGCTAATTGGGCGTGACCAATTAAGGATCACATCATAAAGAATTAGTTAAATACATAATGCTTTAAAGTGTGCCTATGTTATTTTGCCTGTCATATTTTCATTCTTACTTGACCGCAATTCAATTTATTTTATTATCAAATGGGAAGTGGTGAGGTTTCAACAAAATGTAACGACAGGCTCATATTCTACAGGCTAATTCACTCATACCTTGACCAATAATCTGGATAGACACATAAAATGCATTAATTATATAAATACCATAACTAGAAAAAAATCACACTCCGTGTTTCTAAGAGTCTTGCAGCCTTTAGTGCAAATCTGCGGGAAATTTGCTTGCTTTTGTATCTCTTTCTATGCAAATTACAAAATAAAACAGCTCAGTAGCTCTGAAGTGTCAGTGAGAAGGGGGTTGAAATGACAAAAACTGGCAGTGTGTCTACTACCTACAAAACCCTCCACATTCTTCTCAATTCGTCTAGTGATTTTTTTTGTTAAAAATGGTAAAATGGATACATGGAGTGACAATGTTCTTTGCAGAAATATTAACATAAGATATTCTTCTGACAGCTCATTTACTCCAAATAATCTTCATATACAAAGAATGAAATTAGTTATTTACAAAATATAGCTTAAATTAGCTTCTTGCAACTATGCAATAGAAAGATCCAGCTTGAGGAAAAGTCTAACAGAATTTATTAGCAAAAATTCCACAAAACAGGGACCTATATATGTATGATCATTTAATTAAATAAAAGGTAGGGGCCTTCATGGAGGCTAAAAAAGGAAGTATCGAAGATCAAAACTATTGTGGTATTTATACAATCATGCAAGATAAAAAGATAAAAGAAATCCAGAAGGTCTGAATATTCCTGGTGCTTACAAGGATGTTCTGTTGTGAAGCAACAACAGTTCATGTCTATTGTGTCCCACAGAAAGTATGTTTCCAGAGCCTGCTTCCTACTGTCATTTACATTGTTTCAGTCATAGTAAATAAATACCACAAGGCAAGAAGAGTTCAATGTAAACTTTAGAAAGGGGCTACTTTTGTATCCATGAGGTTCTTTTGTAGTAAATAATGACAGTCTCTGTTCCTTGAAACTGAGATCCCTAAAATTCCAGGGTATTTAAAAATATTTAAAACCATCAATGATTACTGAATGTTCAGCATGGGGCAAAGGCTTTGCACACATTTTCTTTGCCTTCGCTATGAACCAGGGTGTAGGGATTATCAATAGCAGTTAACAGGGGGTGAGATCTGCATTAAAATAATGCATAAATTGCTCCTGGTTGTGTAACAATGACAATCAGTGAGGATTCCAACTCAGTTGCTGTGACTTGGGAATCTGTGTTTATAGCTATCTCATTATTGCTCCCTTTCACAGCTACTAATGTGACAAACTACAGAACTGAAGAGAATAAATACAAAAACCACTAAAACTACTGTGTTCCCTTGCTTCTAAATTGAAATCAATTCCAATATTTAAAACCACATGAATGTAACAGTCTACGGAAAAACATAACACATTGAAATAATTTTATCCTATTTTATCTGGAAGCCAATAACATAAATTTTATTCACACAATTATGCCCTGACTTCTTCTGCAAAGTATAATCAATACTTGAGATAAGGTGATCTTTTCACAGTCTGGTGGTTTTTCTGAATGATGTTTGGCCTTTGGCAGTTACACTTCTGCTCATGGACACTCAGTTTGGGTAACTTACAGTCATGATCTTTAGGGTTGATGGTATAATTTCAAGGATTAGTTAAAATACTGAAATCTATCTGTATTTGTAGTTTGATCAAAACTATAGTTTCATTTATCTTAATTAAATTACATAAAGATAGATGTTGAACTTTTTTCTTTGAAGACTTGAAGAAACCTAAGAGAGATATTGATCACCAAAAGTAATAGCATCTCATAGTGGATGAATCTGTTACAACCTCTCTGAATCTGCCAGTTGTATGTTCTATTGGATATAATACTGATTTTTAAATTGGTACTGCGTTATATCATTGTGTAGAGGCATGGTCTGCGGGTGTGGTAAATTTTTGTCTCAATATTTTATCGTATGTGATCATTTCACAGACAAGTGACAATGTTTGATCCAAATTTAATTTAAATTCCAACTGCATCCAATGCTACAAGTGCAAATGGCTTCTGTGACGGCCAAGTGAGCATGGCTTCTACTCCCAGATGAGAGCAATGTGCCGGCGATGACAGTTCTGTCCCCACTCCTCTCTTCCAAAGACAGCTGTAGACAGCACGTTTTTTCTGACACTGATTAGGATCCATGCCTTGATTTCAGATACATTAAAATGTGAAGAAGCAATACATTTTAAAATGATGGAAATGGTGACAAGACTGTTCAGTAAAGTGGCCGGGTACAAGACAAATGCAAAAAATTAAAAACTTTTTTGTATTTTAGCACACACACACACAAAAAGTAACTTATTTTATGGCAGAAATTGTACTGGAAGAGATTGTTTTATTATGATATTTGTACTGTTGTAACAAGAATTTCATAATTTAAAAAATACCACAAGGAATGTAAATATTCTGTACTACAAGCATGTACTAATAAAAAAAAAAAATACCTCAGGCTGGGAATTTAGCTCAGTGGTAGAGTGCTTGCCTAAGAAGCACAAGGCCCTGAGTTTGATCCCCAGCACCAAAATATATATATATGTATATATATATATATACGACATATATATATGTATATATATAGCATAAGTTGGAATGAATTTATCAAGCCATTTTCTGCTGTGATATGAAAGGGATGCCCTGAGTCCACGCCTACTTCCAGGAACCATGAAAGCGCCAGATCTGGCCTCTCAGTCCCTAGAGCTTGTCCAGGGGATGCATCATTTGGGAGAAAAAGAAAACTGAAGCTTAGCAAGAAGTCATTAAATCACACACAAAAATCCTAGACTTATGGGGAAACCAGACTGGGATTTTTTAAGGGTATCAGAGCTCAAATCTACTTCTCTTCAAGAGTCAAGCAAATTCTCCATAATTGCGTTGCTTTGGTGGAAGCATCGGGTCACAGAGAAAGTGACCAAAAGTTTCTTTTTTGTTCAAAATTTAACAAAGATTAACAAATTTTTTAAATTTGGTTGAATTTCTTAGCTATTATAAGACCAAATATTTGAAGAAGGTTAAATTGTATTTCAATATTTTTCATACATCTTTATTTTCATTTTTTATTTCTTTATTTTATTTGTGTGTGCATGTGTGTGTGTGTGTTGGGATTGGACTCAGGGCATTGTGCTTGCAAGGTAAGCACTCTTAACCATTGAGCTAAATCACCAGCCCTTTCATACATTTTTTAAAAAGAGTCAAACCATCAAACTTTATGAGACCCTGAATAGAATCAAAGACCAATAAAGAACTTTTTTACATTTTTTTCTGTTCTCAAATTAAGGAGAGTTCTAGTTCCAGTTTAGAAAATGACCTGAATTGGTTCATCCATCTCTAAACTCCAAAGCAAAATGTAACCAGAAAAGCAAAACAACACCATATGGAATGAGTCCAGGACAATGCAGTTTTTAAGTGAAAATAATGCACAAATGGCAAAACACAGAAAACTGATGAGGTGATGGCAAAAGAAATGAGTTTAATGTTCTCGTAAAGAATTTCTAGCTACTGCTTGCATTTTTTCTTTTCAGTTTGAATGAAAAATTCCATCAAATCCTTGATGTCAGCACTACATTTTGTTTCTATATTTCATTTCATTCTTAGAATGTGGAAATTCAATTACATATTTACCAACTTGTTTTGCGGGCAAAACCATGGTAAAACAAGAACACCATCAAATCAGGAATCTCATAAGCAGTGGACATCTCAATTTGCGGGTTTTGAAGGAGAGGCAAATGTTTTTGCCCTTTTATCTCCCTGCCAAAGGGTTACTCAATATCTTGGCCAAGTTAAATCTACCAAAATTGCCTCTTTCTTATTCAGATCAGCTGCCACTTTCTGCAAGTACTGAAGCAGATGAAGTCTACAGCTTCCTCTAGATCTTCAACTCACCTAACATCACCTTTAAAACAGACAAGAAGAAATAATCATGACTGTTGCCACCCTACAAATTAATTCTGATTCCATGAAAGTCTACACAGAGCCAGAATGTCTGAAATACCCTGTGACCTTACGACCTGCCTCTCGACCTCCAGTGATGCTGCGGCTTGTTGCAGCCCCAGAGAGGTGTCCTTGGCAATCGGGGAAAACCCCAGATCCGCATTGTCAGTTGAATGAGAAGCAAGGTGAGAGAAAGAACTTTATCAGACGTGCAGTAGTCATACCGCCCCCAGCAAGGGTAGAGGAGAGGACTCCAGCACGAGTAGCGGCTGTCACTGGCATCGCAGTTTCGCTCTCCGAGAGGGTCGAGAGACCGTCTCTACCCGGGTGTCCGCGCCGCTGAGCACAGTGCGCCATCATGCCTTACTGTGAATTATCCTCTTCTGTGAGACTGGTCGGTTGCAATGCAAGGCACATATCTACGGTGTTTAAAATGCTGGCCCAATAACCGTTGCTATTATATCAACCATTCATAGAATGATTGCACCATGTGAATGAGGATCAAATATTCGCTCTTGCGGAAATCCCTTATAGTACTTAATGCAAATGATCAATTTTATTGCTTTTGTACAGGACTTCACATGTTCCCAGAATAAAAAAAAAACAAGTCACTTGTTCATTCAGCAACCATTTTAATGTATGTCAAAACTGGCAGAACTCCAGGCACTTTATTTTGCACCAGGTGACCAGGATGGACACAGATCTCTGTGCTTCTCAGACTTCCTTTCCGGGAATGGAGAGGCAGAAAAAGTTAATAAACATAACTAAAGTATGTAAATATGCTAGGAAAACCATCAAGGTTTTCAACCCTATTCAATGCAAAATTAAAATTAGGCTCTATCTACCCCCTCTAGCCACTGGTTCCTTCCCTCGAGAAATTCTGGTTTCATCCACCACGAATCGCGGCAGAGATTACACGTTCTCCCTAAATTGTGGAATCTAAAAAGGTAGCAATAAAGTAGAAGGGAGACTTAGCAGATAAGAGGAAGGGAGTCAGGGAGGAGAAGACGACTGTAAGCACATGTAATAAGGAGCTACATACAACTGAAATATATTATATGCATTGAAACCCCTAAAGCAAGTGAAGGTGGGAGGGTGGTACCTATTAATCTGTGAAATCAATATGCAGCAATTTAACAAACATTAAATAGCAACAGCAATAACAAAAGAGGCAAAGAGTTCCACTCAATATCCTAAGGGTTCTGCTCTGTTATTTTAATGTCTTTCTTATAAGGCAACATTGGATTTGGGTCATTAGAAGAAACTAAAATTTCAGGCAGTGCAGTGCAGTAACAATCCCTGAGGTAGTAACTTCCACCTGAGGAAGAAATTGATAAAAAATAAGGGATTTTGTGTAACTATATTTCTAACAAATTTTCACATTGAGCTTCCAAGTAAAGGGAAGTTCTTTGCATTTTAGGGAAAAATGAAATAAAATTTATCTATTTCTTTTCTGCACAGTCACACCACGGTTTTATTTATATTTTTTAAAAGAATACACAAATTGTGCAAGATAATAATGATAGAACATACTTGTGCATCCTAAGAGAAATCAAGTTGAGCCAATAGAACAAAGAACAATTAAGTAGAGATAGTTGTGGTGCACTTGACCATGGATTGGAGGGCACAGGCAAGGACACGGCAGGGACAGTTCAGAGTGGACCTGGACTTCGTAGGCCTAAAATGACCAATTCCCTAAATTTACAGATGAAAAACAATGTCCATGAGTCCCTGTAAATTTAGGACATGGTACGGAGCAGGAGCTTTGTGTTGTTTACATTTGCGCTCACTGTATCTAATCCCCCTCACCAGGATGCAGACAGGCAAACGATGCTACACACATGGGGGGTTTATATCCCTGGAAAGGACCCAAAAACTACTACTAAATGTGCTCAAGTTCCCCTGCGAAGAGAGAGACGTTATCTTCACTACTTTGGAATGTAAGCAGATCTTTGGGAAGGGGAAAGAGAGAGGTCTTTATCTTTGCTATCTGAAATTTGGATAAATCTAAGTAAATTCCTATCAACACCTAAATGTGAAGATATGGGAGAGATTCCTTGATAACTATCTCCCAAGAAACCCACCCCTAATCCCTACCAGAGCTGGGTTCTGGTAAATGTTCCCTGACACCCAGTTTAATCCATCTGATCCATGTAAAAGTGAAGGCAATGTATATCTGCACCAGAATTTCTTTATTGATTCTTCCACTGGTGGACATTTAGGTCATTCCCATACCTCAGCTATTGTGACTGGGGCTACGATAGCCCTGGGGGATGCAGATGTTTCCTTGGGATGCTGATTTCATTTCCTTCAGCTATATATCCAGAAATGGGAATGCTGGACCATCTATTCATTCTAGTTGTAATTTGCAAAGTAATCTCCATAATGCTTTCTGAACTGCTTATATGTATAGCGTGGATATTTTCAAACTTTTCTGTATGAATACTTAAGAATAGGACCAAATGTCCTCTATCTCATTTAGTATTTAACTGCTGAAAAATCAACAACTGCAACAAGATTACACAAAGTTACAGACATTCACGTTAATACAGTTACATGTTGGGTGAAATATTAAAAGTGCTCAAAAATTTTGTTAACAAAACGGGTATTTTACTTTTTGAGGAGGATGCATTTTTTTTCGAGGATACACTTTTAAAATTTATTCTACTTGAGTAAAAATGAAATTTTTATGGAACTGAACTTTGCACATTTTCCACAACTTCTTATGGATTATCTCAACCTACTCGGGAAGAGATTACTTATATTACATATTTTAGGCTGGCTGTGAGGAAGGCAGAGAGAGCTACAAATTCAATCTACATATTCATTCCACAAATATTTATTAAGTGCTTGCAATATGCTAAGCACATTATAAATCACATGAAATCCTCAAAATTCTAGCTTAGTTAGCATTTATAAATAGCCACAAAGGCAAAAGAGGAAGCAAAACAATGTATTACAACACAGTCAATCATACCTTAAAAAACTCACACAAATCTGCCCTTTTTCTTTGTCTCCAGCATGTTTTCATAATTTCCTACCTGAAAGATGTTATTGTATCTTTAGGCTCAGCTATTTTTATGTAATGCATATTTTAGTTTATTCAGTTTAAAAATGATTTTGACTGCTCTTCATCATTTTGGGAATTAAAGTGCAAACCATTCCATTCTTCTTCTCCACTAACTTTTCCAGTGCTATCCTTCTCTCCTGCTCCTTTTCACTCCTACAGTTCTGGAAATGCAATGCGAGGCTTCGCGGCCCTAAATTTTGCAAATACTTTCCTCTACCCAGAACAAACTGTTTCTTTAAAAGCTGGTGCTGGGTTCTTTTCCTCACTTCTAAGACAGTTTAAGTGTCATTGTCCCTGACTCTTGCCTGGACTCTTGAAATTGATTAAGTTTTTTCTCAGAGTTCCTTAAACTTTATTTTATAGTTTATTCTTAAGTCAATGTATTAGATCTACTTTTTTCCAATTTTATTTTACTGTAGTAAAATACATGTAACTTAAAATTTATCATTTTACTCACTTTTAAGTATGTGGTGCAGGCTATTGAACACAGTGATAGTATCGTGCACCCATCAGTACCACAGGATAAGCTATTTTGTGTAGGAAATTTTAAATACCAGAAAGTGTTTAATTATAGTTAACTTTTGCTTCAAAATATTCAACAATTGGTTCAGTTCTTTAGTCCAGAGTTATGTGTGTAGGTTATGTGGCAAAACTACTCTTTCACTATGTGACAAATACTATCATATTTTATTACTCTATACTTTCCTTGAAACTATAATATTGGTTCTGAACTATTTTTCCTATAATACACTTCTTAGATGATTTCTACAATGTTAACCTGCTTCAAGATTTTGTGTTTTTGGTTTGTTTGTTTGTTTGTTATATCTATCCTTCCTAACACTACTTTTTGGAACTGATATGAACGTGGAGTAGGTTGTGCCCAGCAACTGAGAGTACCATGAACACACACAACATTTGCATTTGCAAGAATGATTGATTTGGTGCCTATTACATGCTTGGCATTCCTTTGGGTCTGGAAAAGGAAGAATATAATTCCTGCCTTCCAAAAGCTCACAAGCCACAAAGAGAGTAATTTTCTTTCAAAATTATTAGAACTGATCATTCTGTCCTAGTTCCAGTAGAACAAGTAGGAAGCTTTCTTTGGCCATAAAAAAAAAATGTTCAAAGTTTAAATTTCTCCCAAATGCATTTTTTTACTGTAATAAAGTTGATTTTTTTCAAGAACAAAGATGTAACAGACTAATTGTATTTCTTAAAAAGCTTCCTTCCAAGTATGTAGTCATTAAATGTCTTAACATTTGTACATTTGAAAGAATCTAAGGTCATTTAGAGATAAGCACACGCCTCATAAGTGCTTCTCTGCAAATATCTGTCTTCTCTGCTGACCTCTCTATTCTCTCAAATAAGACTTTATTCATATCTATAAGTTTACATATATAAGCAAAACAAACACATGTGATGTTTATATATACTTTTCTATCTGGGTCAATATACAGCATTTAAAAATGAAAGAAATGAAGAAATATGTCACATCTTTTAAATAAATTATCAGATAATTTCAAGATAATGGAAATTGTCCTCTTGAATATGATGACATTCATTGGCTGCCTGTATTTTTGATACATGACATTATAGTAACAGAATATGAAACGTGAAGGATTATGCTACTTAAATTTTGACAGATGTATTTCAAAATTATGTTCATTTTTCTGTTGGCATAAATTTTAGATTTGAAAGAGTAATAGGATATGATTTCTATTTTCTAATTATACAGTATAGTGTATATGAAGTATTATCAAAAATATGGTAAATATTTACATTTTTAAAAGATGTATTATAGTAAAAGGTATATTTCCATTAATTTTTCTTAATATATGCCCCCTGGCTTTAAAAACACTTGTCCCGTAATTCTTGCCACCTTTCTGAAGCAGCTCTAGAAGGCCTTTTTTGTGTTTTTTGGTTGTGCTATTGTGGCTGCCTGGATGTCCTAAAGCTACTGAAAATGTTTACCTCTCATGGTCATTTCAACTTTGGAGAAAAGGCAGAAATCAAACCGTGCTAGATCTGATGAACTATGTCGATGAGGACTCACCACCCCAACAGAAATTATCATAAATGTTTTGAACCAGTTTAGGACATCAAGGCTGTTACCACAGTATAATCAAAGACACTCAGGAAAAAAGATTTGCAGACCTGCTTCAGAAAGTGGCAAGAACAATGGGATAACTGTGCTTGACTTGAGAGGGAATATCGTGACAGGGATTAATGGCAATGTGTCTTTTACTATAATACATTTTAAAAATTTAAACATTCACTGTATTTTTAACCATATCTTGTATACATATACTGGATCCATCTTATCCAGTGTGTTACCTAGTTCAGTTTTGGAAGAAAGAAACTAATCTATATATTTGATACCGTGCCAGAAGAACCGATAGGTATCTTTAAGTAAATATTGTAGTTGAAATATTCAGCACAGATCATTGCCAATAAAATGATCTATTACATGAGTAGCTCTGTGATTAATGTGCTATAGCAAGTAGTCCCCTCTTAGCATTGGTTATGTTCCAATAGTTCACTTTTACAGTCTTTTTATTTTGTTATAGGAAAATGTTGTAACAGTGTGTTTATTTAACCCATACCTACCTAAATTACAGCACAAATATTTTAAAGACATGCATAACATACTTCTTGTGGAAAACAAGCCCAAAACTCTGACAAAATAGTTACAGCAGTCAAGCCCTAGTGGTAGAAGAGGAAGCTCAGGTCCCTCCCAATCCTGTGCTTCCTTTAATCTTGGACTCAAGAGCAATGAACCTCCCCTAAATAGGAAGACACCTTCATGTTTAGACTCTTCTGCCATTTTTGCCCTAGAATGATGGATCGTCAGCTCAGGAGTCCATAAGAAGAATTTCCAGGGAAAGCAGGCAAAGCAGGGCTCACAGCATCTTGCCTCCGTGATTTTAATTGACTGGGTTACCTGGTAAAGTTTGTTTTGTAAGGGAAATGCCAATAATGCTTGTTACTGAGAGGGGTGTAAAGAAGGTAAGTGTGCCTGGAAAGAGAGATGAAAGGCCTTTTGGGAGGAAAAGATGAAGATCCCAAATGCTTCCTTAAAGATCGACATTATGGAAACACGGAGAGGGGGATGGAGCTGGCCAACACCAAGACCAATAGTAAGAAAAATCATGTAAAATGGAATCAGGATTAGTGTGGAAAGAAACAGGACCCAGTGAGCAGGGCCTTACACCAAGTCTCATGGTTGAAGGGGGGCAGTGCTGGGTCCATACTGGAAGCTTTCCCAGTAGAGAGTCCCTCCCCACTGTGCCCAAAGTCAGTGGCTGTGTGAGGACATTTGAAACACCAATGGAAGGATCCTCAGCTCACCTCTGACCGCAAAATACCCTTGAGGAAGTGGAATCATCTCTTTGTCCAGGACTGATTCTTACCAAAGCAGAGTAGGAGGCTCATCAGAAATCGGGAATTGAGCTGTCCTGTGTTTGGTGACCAGCTCTGGCTGATACACCAACAGTAAGCACAAGAGTTCCTTTGATGTGTACGTAGTCATTCACAAAAAACATTTCTCAGTACTACAGCATTGCACTGAGAGGCAACATCTGTTCAGGAGAGCTGATAATGTTTTTTGACTTCTGAGCTTTGTTCTCTTCTGGTTCTCTTTGAATCATCAGGGAAGTTCCCGCGTCTCACATGGTGGCGGGCCTATAAAGACAAGAACATTCTCCAGAATGTTCTGGAGCTGAGGAGCTGAGGAGTTGAGGAGCTGAGGAGATGCATCCTTGTTGGTACATCCAGGCTGATAAATGGAATGTGTTTCCTGCATGACTTGAATGTATTTCTGATTGAGACCAAGTGTAAAAATTACTGAGGTCTTTCTAATAGTTTTAGGAAATGTTCACTAATTAATTAATAGGAAAAAGGATCTGAAAGCAAAATTCCTTTACATCCAAATAAAGGAACTGACTGTTCTTTTCATAGAATTGCCAGGTATTTTGTTGCTCTATGTATAGAGAGTGCAGGAGAAAAATCAGACTTAGATCTTCAAAAGCACTTTGCTTGGTTTAGAGGAAATATTCCCTGTAAATAAATTGAATTGAAAAAATTAGAACGTATTTGCCCCTTGGCCTTTGTCATTGTTTCAGAGTGATTTATCTGTGTTTATAGCTGAGCCTCACTCAGTCAGCAGTATCTGCTAACACTTCAAATTTTTCTGCATCCGTAAACATTCAAATACCAAAAGAGCTTGTAAAATGCCCAAGTGCACCAGGGAGCTCTTTCTTCATTCATCCATAAAATGAGAGATTATATTTAAATGTGAAAAAATTCTTCTATTGTATTCATGAGACTTTCAAGTCATGCTTTCTTTTAAAACTGTTTTAATTATTAAATTAGCATGTAGAAAGTTTGGAAAGATTAGAGAATAGTTAGTATTATCTAACTAGTCTAACATAATCAATGCCATACTCTGCGAGGGTTCTTCTGATTGTCTTCTTTCTCATAGGCCCATCGTTTACAAAGTTGACCTAATTAAATAAAACCAAATTTGAAACATGACTTCTTATTTAGCTTGCTTTTGGGGCCTTGTTTATTTACAAGCAATAGAGAATCTATGGGCTTGTTCAAAAGAATGAACTTGGTGTTGCAAGACCAAGACCCAGAGTCCATGTATGAAGGAAGGTCAGAATCAAGGCTACTTCATCCACTGTGCCATTAAGGCACTAGGATGCTCTCATCTCTGTTTCTCTCTTCTTAGGAATTCCATCCTCATCTCTCTGTATTTTGACTTAATATCTTTTCAGCTGTCACTTTGCAAGTGCTAAACAACATTCTTACAAGAACTTACATATTAGCCATCCCTACTCCCATTGGCTATTTTAAAAATTCCAGGCATTCTGAAAGCAAAATTTGCTTTATTGACTAGATAAATAAATAGATAATAGATGGATAATTTATAGCAAGCAAATGTATCTATGTAATCATCTATAGCAAGATTTGTTTTATCAATCTCTCTTCATATATGTAAGTCTGTATCTATAGATGTCTATGTAGACAAATCTGTCTACCTAATCGCACACAATAAATTATTACACTTCCTTCTTTCTCAGAGAGAGTTAACGCATTTAATAATAAGGTTCTTTAAAAAACAAAACTGAAAAGCTATACAATGGAAACTTTAAGCAGAGTGAAAAAGTAGAGAAAAGACAACACCACTTTTAAATGATCTAGAATATTTTGACTGAGAAAAGAACAATTGGATTTGAGAAATTGGATATAATAGAAATTGCAAATGTCAGAAAGAAAATAATCTCAGGATCATGGAGACACTCAGACAAGAACTAAAAAATAATAAGAACGAACGTGGGAGCCAGGTAAGGAACAGGAAGGTGACCACAGGTGGTGGCTTAGGGTACGAAGAAAATGAGATTTTTCTGGGACTGATGCAAGATGGCTATGAAACAAAAGGTAGAGAATTCTAATACTAGAAAGAGAAATTCATGGGACACTTTGTGAGTGGGTCTGTTTAACTTTATGAATGAAGGTAATGGAAGCTTGAACATTGATGGCTTTGCGCTCACGTGAAGGAGAATGGTCTTTCATCTGAAGGGATATTTGGGGGGAAAAGGAAGCAATACGTCTGCAGCTGACTAAAGGGGACCGAGTCTTCCATACAGGTGGAAATGGGAAGGTGTCCACCAGAGTCAGGCAGGGAATTCCAGGTCCAGTGAAACTTCATGCTTGGGGATTGGTAGTGCGAGACTGTAACTCCCTATGTTGGGAAATTATGATAAAAGGGGTGAAATATAAAAAGAAAATAGATTTTTTTTTTAAATTCATCATTCTTCTCATTGCCACCTGTCCAAATTACAGTTAGCTAACACTACACTCCTTCACAGCTCCAAATCCCCCTTTGTATTCTCTGCCTGCTTCTCGTGTTGCATGTAGGCCCCACGGCTATACCTCACTGTCTGGTACCCAATCACATGCTTTGCTTCCTATTGCTTTGAAGTGGTCCATATCCATTCTGTCATGGCAATTAGTGGCAAAAAGTTCTAAAGCCATTTCTAACTTTTTTTCTGTATGTCCCTCAAGGACAATCATGTGGCCAAACCCTTAGCTGTATAAAAAATATTTCTAAAATAATCTGAATGGTACATTTCCTGATAATATTTGATTTATAGACATTGATAAGATTCAGGGTAAAATAAAGAGACAACAGTTTAATTTCCATATGTTCATGTAGATTGTAATGAAATCTAATGATGAAAGTGGCATTGTAAAGGGATCTGAGACACATATAGAAGGAAGACAAGAGGGCCACAGCCCTCTAAGGAATATTTCAAAATGAATTATCCTGGGGGCTGGGGATTTAGCTCAGGAGTTAGAGTACTTGCCTAGCAAGCACAAGGCCCTGAGTTCGATGCCTGGCACCAAAAAAAAAAAAAAAATAGTATTATCCTTATCATCCCTTATGCAGAATAGAATTCAAAACCACAAATAAGACTACTCACAGACTAAGGCTGGACTTGCAGCTGTGGACCTGTGGCAGAGAAGCCCGTACTCCACCCTACCTGCTTTAGGTTCGTGGCAGAGGAAGCAGAGAAATTGAAAAACATGAGAATGGGCTTGGACTGACACAGTCCAATCTAAGGTACACCTCCCACAGGGAAAGAAAAATTAGTTACTTCCTCTGAAATTCAGTGCTAGATGATGCTGAGAATGTGGTTAGTAACATTAACTTCATGGTTGCAACAGTTAAATAAGAACATGTGGAAAAGTGTGTGGCACACTACCTGGCATATGGAATGAGCTTAGTAAGTGGCAGTTATGGAGATTTCTTATTGTAATTGTGATTAAAGATAAGTGTAGAAGAAAAGTTTTCACAGCTTTAACAAGTGTGGTACTGTACGAATAATTGTCACACAATGATGATCCTTCAGTCGTAAAGTCTACCATGTTGGCTGAAGTCTTTCTGAAGGTTTTCATCTTCATGTATTTTTATTACATTTAATCTTAATGTCACATCCCCTAAGCTACTGATAAATTTATATTTACCCATTAATCTATACCATGGATAATACTGGTAGATACAACTTAGAAGACAGGATTACCAATTAGGGCTAATAGATGCTTCAAATTTTAATTTCACATATGAAAGTTTTGGTCAACCTATCATTTGGGTTTTCAACAAAGTAACCTATAAAGATCGATCCTGCTCTAGAAAGGAAAAGAAAGTACATTGTACTTCTGAACTCACAGCCAAAGTCTGTATTTCCTTCTATAACATGTGCCTAACGAGACATACTTTAATCAACATAATTTATTCCTTAAATTAATAGATATTTATCTCTCACCCTTCCTTTATGGCATGATATTAATAGAATAATCAAAACCATAAGAGAGCCAGGCATTATGACACATGCCTGTACTCCTAGCACTCTGGAGGCTGAGGCAGGAGGATTGTCATGCGTCCAAACCAGTAGTCTATGTAAGCTAGTTCAAGGTCAGTGTAGACTTTATAGTGAGTACCTGTCTTAAAGAAAAAAATCTGTAGGGAAAAAAGGATTATTGAAAGACAAGAGTTCCAAGCTCATTGAATTAACAAAATCACTGATTCTATTTCATTATGTACTAAACAAATGAATGGCTGGCCAATTAATTAAGGCAAGTAAAACAAGACCTACTAAAGCTAAAAACTTTAAAATAATATTAGTGTTATTTTCTTCTTTTCAAGCAAGTAGGTATTTGGTGGTGATAAAGTATAAAATTATCTTGTTTTCAGTGACTGGTAGAACTTAACCGCCTTAAGAGAATTTCCTTGTGTTGACATAAAATCTCGTAATTGCCCATAGACATTGCAAAATGTCACCCCGGCCCACATTTGCAAAAGCTCTTGAAATGATCAATACATTATCAAGGGAAAAACTGCGAGGGTGAAAGATGGTCGCTGCATATCCCTTCTCTGGCAAAGCACCCACATAAGAGGAAATCTGTTTGTCTAAGCCAGTTGCTGGACAGAAAACTCTAGTCTATGCCAACATGCATCAAGACACGCACCTGGCAGAGCACTAAGCAAGTCCGTTACATAGGAACCCTTGAGCCAGAGCTAATCATGCCTCAACTGGCATCATAAAAACACCCAGGACGCAATCTTCAGACCTTTCCTACCTTTAGCAATATCACTGGCAGAATAAGGACAGCTCCTTTGGTCTTCCAGGAAAACAGTTTGAAAACACAGCCTGCCCCATGTCCGCTATCTTACTTCAAAGCTCTGGTGCTTATCTCTTGGCCCCCTGCCTGGGGAACATTGTGAATTCCCATAAAGATATATTAACACGTGATATCAGGCTTTACAACTCTGTGGACATCTGCGACTTGTCAGCTGTCATTCCACGTAAGTTTCTCCTCTGAATGTCAGTGGCAAATGACACTAGCAGCTTCTAAAGAAAAAACCAAAATCCAGAGAGACAAAATTCTTACTTTGGCTTAAATTCTGCATTTATACATGCTCAGAACCTTCAAATTGTGAAGTTGTACCTTCAAAGCTCATTCTACTTGCAAATGAACACTTGGGTAGAGCCACATTTGATTCTTAAGAGTCTGTCACTACTGTTGAAATTCTGCATGTTTTTCCTAAATGGCAATAACATAAATACCTCTGTTTTTATTTATTCTTTCTCCTATCTGTGGTGGCTTGAATCACAGTCTATAAAGGCCACCAATTACACTAGAAAGCTAAAACATACACAGAAGACCACAGAGAAGAATGTTTTATGAGAGACATCATTGTGCAGACCCTAGAACGCCGGCCTGGGCTTTCTTCTCAGCCTGGTTTTCTCCCGTCGATGGGAAAGCTGACTGTAAAAGATCTATTTTCATTCCCTACTGTTTAAAGCGGTACTAGTAAACAAGTATGTTTTGAAAAAGTAGATGAGGATTCATGCGTGTTTTGACACGGGTATTATTTTTAGCCATGTTCCACGTGACTGAGAAAACTATTAGAATAAAGGATTTATTTAGTACACTATAAAGTTACATGATAAAGCAAAATAAGAAGACTATTGCTTAATATAAATTATATACATTAAAATGTGTTCATCTCTGTTCAGTGAGATTTGGGTGCAATTTTGTTTTACTCTGTGTGTTTTTTTCTGTACTTTCCAAATATTTTATAATAAATAAGGATTATCTTGGAAATTCTTGTTTTGAATTATTTTTTGTACCAAAGATACATTTAGAAGACTCAATTCAAGTTGAAGGTTTGGTTGAAGTATAAAATCTGAAGTGGAACAATCATTTATCTATAGCAATTCTCTTTAATCGATTTTCTAGTATAAGAAATATATTTAAAAATGGAAAATGAAATCCCCAGTTCTTACCAAGTGTTTAAAATTAATCAACTATTTCTCTGAAAATGTCGACTTTCTAGTCTGAAATCATAATGAAAACTCAAACACCTTAGATTCCAAAGTGAGAGGTTGCATCCTACAACTTCCTTGATAAACAAATTAAGAAGCAGAGGACCACAGAGCGGCCCTAATGTCACAGGCAAGAAAGGGCCACTGTTCGGGTTTGCTCATTTTTTCACCTTATCTCTTGATATGAGGCTTACTACTATTCTGGCTCCAATCTCAAGGCTTCTTTCTATGTGAGTCACCAATTAACATCCTACGGCCCAGTCATTAGGTCATTAGACGCATCTCAGAATGCCAGTGAATAGTGGTCTCCACCCCCCCACACACTGCTTTGCAGCTAGACCCACATGGACACTACTGCACTGGCAAACATAAACACTCTCACCTCCACGCACTGTAAGAATTCATTATTAATAATAAACGTGCATCTTGAGAAGATGAAAATAAGTACAAACTTGCCAGGATTATAGTATTTTATTCCACGGAAATCTGTGCTTGAATTTGTGGAGGGTAAGGACACAGCACTTTAAAGGTGGGTTCTACCTAAAGAAGACTGAATAGAATCCCCTAGAACCATGTCTATGTTTAATCTCCACCTCTCTTCTGCTCAGTAAGATACTAAATGCTGATTACTCTGTGTAGTGTCTAGGATATGGTGGAGGAAGTAGGAATTTAGGAACAAGACAAAGATGACATCTACACCTGCCTTTATTCCGTAGAACTGCATTCTTTTTCTTGATCATGTCACTTAATGTCTCTGCACCCACATTTCTATAAAATGGAGATTTTTATGTATCCCACTGCTTTATCATAAAAAGTACACACAATATATATTTAGTCTGTTATGGGCTGGCTTGTTTCCTTCCAAAATTCCAGTGTTGAAATCTAACCTCCAGTAATCCAGAATGTGACTGTACCTGGAAACAGGGCCCTTGAAGAGGTTATCAATTAATAGGAAGTTATTAGGATGGACCCTACTCCAATATGACTGGTGTCCTATTAAGAAGAGGAAATTAGAACACAGATATGCACAGAAGGATGATCATATGAAAGCATAAGGGAAAGGTGATCATCCACAAGCCAAGAAGAGGCCTCAGGAGAAATGAGCCCTGTGGACTCCTTGATCTGGGACTTCCAGCCTCCAGAAATATAAGAATATTAATTACACTCTTTAAGTCATTCAGTACTTTGTCATTGTGGCCATAGCAAACTGATACATAATTGCACACACAATACGTGCTCAACAAATTACAGATAGCTCTTAACAATTATTAATGCTTTGTTGGTAGAGAAGGCCATCAGCTGGAGAATTTATGGTTAATGAGCAGAAATGAGAGGTTTTTGCAACTCAAATAATAATTTATTTTATTCTCCTCCTCTTTATTCTATTGTGACAAAGAGTATTACATTTAAAGTTTCCCCTTTTCACAGAAATTTTACTATTACTCTCTGTGAGATATTTTTGTTCAATATTATTTTTCTTTTATTAAGGAAGAAGGGAATAATATTTAATGATGATAAATATCAACTGCAAATTATATAAAAATCTTACCCAGCAGATTAAAAATCAACTCTATAGTGAAAGCATAAACCAAGCATTTGAACTATTAAGATGTAACTAGCTCTATCACGATCTAGTTTTAAGATCATAGTAAATGATTTCACAATAAGGACTTCAATCTCTTCATACCTAACTTACGGTGTCAGGATTAACCTATTTTATTATTGTTATTTTATTTACATGTCTACAGTATATAATGGTTGCAATTATCATGAGAGTTTTGTACTTGCACATAACACATTTTAATTCTTTTAGTGTCCCCTTCCTCTCCTATCCCTCACCACTCCCTCCAACTCTTGTTCCCCTTTTCATAACCAAAAGCTCTATTTCCATTTTTTTCTTCAGTTCTCCTTTGTTTTTTTAGGGAAGGTGAGGATTAATCTCTTTCTTGGGTATTTGATTCCGGGACTTACTAATTAAGACCTCGCTGAAAATAGCAAAATGAAAACATCAAACTGTATTCTGGTGCTCCAGCAGTGAAATCCTGCATACTTGTCTGTAGCCGTTGGGAGAGGGGAAATTCAGAGTGTTAATATATGACCGAACAATTTCCAGAATGGAAAAATACATACTTAATATCATTTCTATAGAGGTTCTCAGACCTTGTTCATGGTCTCACATCTCACGTGACTTTACCTACTACCATTACCTTTTTGTACATAAGATGACACCTCATTAGAAAACGTTTCTTTCTAACCAATAAACTTTTCCCAGTTAAATTCATGTAATATGAATGAAACTATGTATTTATAAGTGTGTGCATATACGCATGCACATATGTAACATAATATATTACGACTGATACTATCATAAACGTTGCCAATATAGTCATGGTAAATAAATTTTATATGTACATAAAACAAATTATACATGTATATATAACTTTAGGGTTAAATCTAGGATAAAATCTATACTCCCATACTCGATAGACATATGCCACTAGACATATTGCTTATATTTATCCACATCCATAAACTCATAGTGTTACATAATATGCCTGAAAAATACAATAAGTGAGTTATGCAGATAAAGGGTCTAAAGTGTCTGTTGTGTACTAGAGACTCAGTGATTAGATATTTATTATGATTGTTGTTAGTATATTTTTAAACCTTCTGATGAATAATTTCCATATCTTTTAGTTGAGAATACTCATTCTTTCAGGCCTGTTGTGAAGAATAAATAAATAGCATATATAAAATGCCTAGTTGAGTACCCTGCATGAGGTTGGCATAAGTACTCTTTCTGCTTGCTTTCTTTGTCTCTGCTCTAGGACACTGAAACACTTTTAAATAGGTAAAGCAACGGGAACCACATCTGCCAGCTCCCACAAAAACCTGCTGACCACAGTTGTGCCACTCACTGCCTCTTGGTGACCTGCCCAGCAGAGACTGTGGAGTATCCAGACCACACTGCTCACCCATTTTCTTCCTGTGCACAGACAGGCGACGCGCAAGACCGCTCAAGCACCTGTTTCAATTTAAGAGCTGATTACTTTTACTAATACTACTTGTATAGCTATAGTGAGTTTTTCATAATACCTCTGTAAGGTCTATTTAATAGAAAGCAAGGGATTTGCTCTCCTCTAATGTTTATTTTAAAAAATAGCTTGGAACTCATTATTTTAGAAGCTGTCTCTCTCTCTTCCTCTCTCTCTCTCTCTGTGTTTCTTTCTGATCACTCCTTACCTCTACTCCCTTTTTCTTGATGAAGTGCTTTTATATACCCGCATAGTCCCTTACTAATCATTTATGGCTATTTAAGTTTAAACTAATTATAATTAAATAAAATTAAAAATCAAGATTCTCAGTTGCATTGATATCATTCCTAGTGCTCATGGACACAAGTTGCTGGTGGCTACAATATCAGAGGGCCTTGAAAAGTACATTCATATAAAAAGTTCTATCAGATAACACTATCCTCGTCTCTCCTGGGTTTCCAGTAGGAACAAAACTTCCAGGTCAAGTATTTAATGAGGCAATAGCTTTTACTGCACAAAGCCGCTGACATTTCCCTGTGTGCTATGAGGCTTGCCTCTTAGAGTCTAGAGTATTCCTGTTGAATACTTTTAACTAGAAGTATCTGGGTCACACTGAAATCATTTCAAGTTCAGCTGAAGCCACCTTAGAGACGTCTATACCAAATACTCAATACAAACTCGAGGTCTCATAATAGAACTATAAAAGCCAGCCTAGGACAGGTGATAGCCATGTTTCAGTGGATGCTGCTCAGCCAACCAGCAAAAGCTGGTCCTCATTTCTGAACAGATAATCTAATTGGAACCCTAACTCTGAAGCCTGTTCAGAGAAAAACAGGGATAAAACGTGAACAAGGAGCTGTATTGTAGAGGATAACTGAAGAAAGTCTGTTTTTGATCTTAAAGAAGTTTGAGTGGGACATGACATCTATCTTCAAATACCTGGCAAGTAGCCATGACAACAACACATCCAACTTGTTCTTGGGGCCCACAAAGCAGAGCTGCGAGTGACGGTGATTCAAGTTGTACAAAAATAGGTTTTCTGATGAAGATAAGGAAGAACTTTCTATAAGGGCTAGAATTCTGTGAAAATAAAATTGAGCTCCTCAGGAAGGTTTCGATTTCTTTTCAAGAGTTATTCGGTTGGGAATAGACAATTAATGGTTAAGAATATTCTAAATGACATTTGAACCTTAGAATTAGCTGTATTATAATTAACAACCTAATACCACTTCCAGATATGTGATCCCACATGTCCACATCTGGAAAATCATTCATTATGTTAAGCATAAAGCATATTTGCATGTCTGAAACATTCCACGTTTTCTTCGATGTGGTTCAAAACTTGAAAGTTAAAATAACCATGTGTTAAACACACGGAGCGTCCATTGATCTAGCAAAGATAATTATAAATTATCTTTATAATTTAGAGGGATCTGAAGAAATAACTGCTGGTAACAAGCATCATTTAAGAGAATAGCAATAGTGAAATATATTATTCTTAAATCATTCTAATTAAGAAGAATGGAAAAGAAGTAAAGGGACAGTGTATTAGGTTCTTCAGGCTGCTGAGAGAAGTGCCACAAACTGGTTGACTTAGAACAATGGAAATACATTGTTTAAGAGTTTTGGAGGTTACGAGTCCTACATCAAGTTGTCTTCAGGGTTAGTACCTCCTGAGGGCCTGAGGGACATTCTGTGTGGGGCCACTTTCTCAGCTTCTAGTAGTTCGTGGGTAATCTGCTTCACTCGTTGACTCAAAAAGCATCACCCTGGTATTTGCCTTTATCTTCCTGTGGTATTTGGCCTGTGTGGATGTCCAAATTTCCCCTTGGTGTAGGACGCAACTGGTAGTGGATTAGGACCTGCCCCAGTGACCTCTTTTACCTTGCTTACCTCTATGAAAGTAATCCAAATAAGGTCACAATCTAAGGAATTAGGGGTTAAGATTCCAAGTCATTGATTTGTAAACCCCTAACAAAAAGAAAGGAAAGGAAAGCAAGACTTCCTTAAGATACAGCCTAAGAAAGTAACGAAAAGAAAATAAGCATAGAAGGAAACACTAAATATTGGAGACTTTTCTATAATGCAAAACCCAATCAAATAATTTCCTTCTTAAAACACCAGTTGCTTCTAGTTGCCCTCAAAATAAAGTCCAGATCCTTGAGCATTCTGTGTAATGCTGGCTCTCCAAGCTCAGCCCAGTTCCTCTCTCCATCCTCACCCTATCACGCACCCCTTTGCATGCTGAGCTCTGGGCTTAGAGAGGGTTTCAGTTTCTGGAATGCACCTTGACTTGTTAAGCCCCAGAACCAGGAGTGCCTTAGTGTCTCTGCCAGTCCATGCTTTTCTCCACCCTCTCTCCACCAAAACATTGCCGTCATTTAGGGTGAAGCTTAGACTTTTCTTACCCCACCCTTGGACTGGGCTAAGGGCCTCTCTGTGAACAATCACAGCGTGCAATATTCTCTAGATGAGACTGGACTGTACTCTAAACTCATGCTTCATAGCACCAACATGAAACTACCCCAATGTTATTTCACCAGATGAACAAACCACGGGACAGCCACACACTGAAAAATCACCCAGCAATAAAATCTAAACAACTACTTATACCTACAACAATCTTGATGAATCTTAAGCATATTACAGCAAATGAAAGGAGCCAGGCAAAAGTATACATAGTATGAGTCTTTTTATATGAAATATAAATACAAGAAAAGTAGTGTGTGAGGAGTACTTGAAGGACTATCTGGGGAAATGAAAAGGTCTTTTATCTTGTTTTGGGCTTTGGGTACATGAACACATACAATTTCCAAGACTCATATAATTGGACACCAAAGAGGAAAAAACAATTAAAATTGAATTTTTATTACAGTTTTGTTTCTCAGTGCATATTCCTCTAGCCAAGTAAGGCCTTTGCTCTACGTGGAGGCATCTAGAAGTCATTAGTAGGTGTGGCTTCTGTAAGCAGCTTTTCTTGGCTCTCCTCAGCTGCCCTTCTCAGTCGTGAATGTCAGCGGCAACCCCCACTCTGACACACCGAGCAGGGCTTCCAAAGCGGGTCTGGATCAACTTCAAACAAAGACTGTGGTTGTTACCACAGACTTACGCATACCATATCTTCTCAGATTTCAGCTCTATTTATGGAAATTATTTCACTTTTTATTAAATTGCTTGTGAGGAATAATTGATATCACCTCCTTCCAGTGACAGCCCCGAGTTCTGCTGTATGTCTTGTCTGCGTTTCTCACTGGTCTCTTGGTCAATTCTTCTCAAGGAAGGAAGGAAGGAAAAAAGGAAGGAAACAAGGAGTGTAGATAGATAATTAGGATAGGTAGATAAATAGACTAGATAAGAAGAGGAGAACTACAGTTCTCCTCATAATGTCCTTCAACCCTTTACAAACCTATTGACTCACTAGCCACAAAAGGTCCAAGAATGTTTGATTTTGCATAGGCCAAGAAATGATCCTGCACTTATGAAATAAATGTATTTCCTCCGAAGTGTATCTCTCCATCATGGTTAAAGAAATGAAAGAAATCCAGCCCCCTGTCATTCACACACCCCGAGGAAATTTAATGTTTTGAGCTTCAGACAGATCTAGAACAGGAGACCCTTTTGCCCTTGTACATCTGAATATTCCCTCATCGTGTGACACAGATGACCATGAGCAACTCTAGTCTTCACTCTTCACACAATTATAAATTCCAACAAAAATGTGCTCCATATTCCAAATAATTCCAGCCATTGTCCAGGGATTGCTGTGGATCAGCCACTGGAGCTGTGGGCTCATCATTGAGTGAGGATCTGGGCTGCAGCACAGAAAACGAGGCCTGAGACACAGCCACCCACCTGGAGCCAAAGGCCAACTTCAGCTAAATGTCAGGAGCAAGAATGAGGAGAGCTAGTTCCTAAAAAGTAACTGATTTTCTCATCAGAATGATGGATGATTAACATGCAAAAACAAAAGCCACCAGAGAAGTCTTGCATACAGGATGCTATTTCTCCCTGTATGCACCATATGAAGTAGGTAGTACACATTTGGCTGATTTCACCAACAACAGCAGTAAGAAAACACACATATGAAAGGTCAGGCGGCTTTCACAACAGTTCATTCCCTGCATGTACACAAAGGGTGGAAGAGGAACAGTGTTTAATTTAACAGATTGTATGATACATTAAGCCATGAAGTGCATTTACTTTATTAGTAAATTGCTTTTTCTTTCTTCTTCTTCTCCTCCTCTTCCTCCTCCTCCTCCTCTCCTCCTCCTCCTCCTTCCCTTCTTTCCCTTCCCCTTCCCCTTCTCCTTCTCCTTCTCCTTTTTCTTCTTCTTCTATCAGGAGGCTCGGGGAATAAGCATGAAGGGTAAGATACTGACTCTATCCCAAGAACCAGAGGTCTGTAAGTATTCTTTATTCAGCTTTTGCTTATTAAAGGTCATCTGATAAAGTGACTTTACAGTCAAAGGAAGGCTTTTGAAGCTGACTCTTAGAAGCCAGGATCCCAGGAAAGTCACTGTATCTTGTTTTCTTCATTCCTTATCCCAAGGATGTTTGCTATGAGTGTCCTATCATGATGGAGATGTGACTTACACATTCTAGGTACTGAAGAAATCCTTCCATGTTTATTTTAATCCATGCTGTCAATGAGATACTCAAAGTAATAAATAAATTTGAATAATCATAAAGCATAAAAGGTCTTGAAGTGCTTGTAAAAATGTAGTTACGTTTGCCTTAGAATGATTATTTTAAATTGGTTAATATTTTGCAGTACATATAATATGCTAGTTAATTTTCCAAACACTTTATGTGCATTAGTTCACATAAGCTTTACCATGACCTTATAATGTAGAGACTCTTATTATTTCCTTTTTGCTCCTAGAAAGTGAAATCTAGAAAGATACAATAACTTACCCAGGGTTGTGTAGCCAGTGTATGTTGACTTGGAATTGAACACCAGGCCACTACTCTTACAAGTTGAAGAAGTTCCTCAATGTTTTGTAAAGGTGCCTTCAGATCAAATATTTGATTCATTTCAAATCTTGTTTACCTTTTCAAAAATCTGTGATTCTATCAAAACTATTTCTGATGCTTTACAAATTAGCATTTGATTATAGTATTATGTCCTTATAAAGCATTTGTATGTCTATTTGTCAGTGATTAAATTCAACTAATTATAAATAGCATTTTAGGTTCCAGTGAATGGATAAAACCTGACCTTCCACAGGACACTAGGAATCTCTCAAACCTGCATATTTTTACTTGGTCTTTGTCACAGGAACAAAGCATGTCTGAGGACTACAGAGATATAATTATTGCTGAAGAGGTTATCTGGGAAGAGTTAGAGGTAAGACAAAAGGATTTTGGTGAAACAAATTAAACTGTCTGTCAGTGATGGACTAGGACTGAATTGTTCATTGTCATCTGCTCAGGCAGGCCCGTACTTCCAGAATAAAAGTTGGAGAAATGATTACATTGCGTGATATGAGTCACTGCGAGCCTAACGCACAAGACAGAAGAAAAGGCTGAGGCCCCAGAACGTCCAGGGCATGCTGAGAGAAGCCAAAAGTAGATCAATTCACATCCCCAAAGAGAGTGTCTATGACTGAAGAACAAGAACACTGTGAATTATTACTAATATTCTTCATGCTGAGATTAAAATGTTCTACTTCCTACAACTTCATTTCAACCATATCTGTCATTGCCTTGAGCATTTGATGAATTATTACATTGTGCTGTTGTGAGCAGACCAACAGCTCACACTTGGTCTGGCAAGAGCTACTGATGGGACTCTGGCCACATGGTTTAAGGAACAGCTTAAAATATCTATAGCATCTTTGCTTCCTTTCTTTTAGAAATAATTCATATTATACAATAGCATAAACAGTTTATAAATGAAGATTTATAAACACACACATAAGCCTTCACAGACTTGGTACACACATGTGTAAGTGCATAATTCATGCAATGGCGAGTTACAGAGATGCCCATTATGATTGTTAATCTTAATTGTCAACTTGGATTAGGAAAAGCTTAAGGAGTTAGTAAAATACACTTCTGAGTGTGTCTGTGAGAACATTTCCAGGGAAACTGGCAGGTGAGACAGAAGTCTGAGATGGTAGACCCAGACCCACTGTGAGTGTGGGTAGCACCATGCAGTAGGCTGGAAGCCAGATGGAGCAAAAGTGGGAGGAGGAAGCCTGTGAGCACAAGGCTCTCTCCCTGTTTCCTGGCTGCTACAAGGCGAGCAACTTTACGCCACCATCCCCTTCTGCCATGGATTTTCCCGCCTTAGAGCCAGGTGACCATGACCTGGAACCTCTTACACAGTGAGCCAAAATAAGCCTTTCCTCCTTTAGGTGATTTCCTCAGGTATTTTGCCACAGTGATGGACAGCTGACTAACACATTCATTCTTTGAATCCCCTGTTTACCAGAAACTTGTTATGAGATGCAGTCAGTTTTGTCCCTGTATCCTCAGCTGCAGAAACCCACCTTACCCAGACACATATTGCCTATCCGGGGCAATCCACATCTACTAAACAGTCAGTGCTCAGGTATGAAAGCCTCAAGTCAGAACAGCTCTGAAGAACTCTCCTTATGTGGCTTCCCATGAGACCGCTTGTCTTTGTTGGGACCAACTCCAGTTCAATTTCTTCCTCAGCATATTCTGTTTCCTTTCTCCTTTGTTACTTCCTTGAGCCACCACAGATTTGATCTTTAGACCACTGGGGTGGGGGGAAGGTTAAATACAAACCTCCATCTCTCAAAATCTGTTTCCCAAGGAACATGGCAAAAGACCAAATAGAAACATGTATTTATAATCTCCCAAATGGCAGGGTGAGAAGGTGGGGAAGAAGGGTAAGAAAACCTACTTCCAGCTGAGATGGAGGAATCAATGTTTTTGCCCGCCCTCTCTTAACTTGGGCACCTAGAATGCTGCTGTGATACTACAGTTGTAAAACTCAGAATTATAAACTCTATGCATCTCTGACCTGCAGCAAACCACACAGAATAAAAAATGGCTGTTTGGGACCTCAATTATTCTTAGTGAATTAATACTTGGGTTATCACTTTACAAGTCTAACAAAGATTAGTAATAATTTAAGTTCTGTTTGAGTGAAAACTAAACAATTGCTGCCAGGATTTACATCATTTTATATCTTAATGTAAGGTGCTTTCAAAAAGACAAACTTCCTACTGTTATATGTGGTCTTTTCTAGATTGAAATTCTGGAATTAATGAGGCAGCTTAATCATTGTTAAGTTTTTTTTTTTTTTAACCAGAAGAGCCCGCTAAATTTTAGAATGGAAAAAGAATTACAGAAAATTGGAAAGGAAGTCAACCAGAATAATTTCTTCCCTTTCCCAATATAATACATTGTAGTCCTTATTTACACTGTCAATGTCTCACACCAGAGAAACAATGTGATATTTAAATGTGTGTCTGATTTATTTCACTTAAGAGTATGGTCTCAAGGTGCCTCCATTGACCTGGAAATGTCTCAAGCTTATCAGGGAGAGGCAGAAAGGAACGGAGGGATGAGAAGAAAAAAAGAAAAAAAGACAGAATAGAAGGAAGAAAATGGAAACAAATCATTTGTAAATAAGGAGGAGAAGGAGGTTGAAGAGAGGCGAGGGGAATGGGAAAAAAAGAAGCATCAAGATATATCATGTACAGGTACAAACTCCCTGTGATGAATGTTATCATTATGTGTATCTAAAATGCACCACTAAAATAAAAAAAAAAGCAAAAAGAAAAAGAAGTCAGCCAGAAAAAGAAGAATAAGTCACCTGAGATTTATACACCATAGTTACCCATTTGAAGGTGAGGAGAAAAGAAGGAAGAAGAAAGAAGATAAATTTGAATACTTCAGCGATTCTTTTCTAATACAAACTGGCTTACAAATCGGCAGTATGGATTTTGTTATTGCCAATCCTTTCTTAGCCACAGACATTTGTGATCTCTTCCGGTTTGTTTGAATGCCTGTTTTCTAAATGCTTCTGGCCTTTTTCAATTTTTTTTTAATTGGGTCATGGTGAATGGCAGGTTTACTGGGAAATAAAACCATTTTGAATGTGATAAACAGTTGAAAACATTTTGAAATAGAAAAATTTAAAACTCCCAAAATGGTATCTTCACAGCCAGGTTTTCTCTAAAACCTAAGCCAGCTTTCTATAAAAAGCTAAGGAGATTTGTATTGTCAAAATTTAAATATTATGAACAGAATGCTGTATGCTGAGTGACAGGTTTCATAGAAGACACGATGAAAGACAATACATAAGCTTTTAGAAATTCAGACATCGTGATAATGAAACCTTCTTTCTCGTGAATAGAAGGGTTTCCTATTTTGTTTCTATACTGTGATTTGGAGAGTAGTGGGACACAGAGCGAAAGGATGGCTGGTGTTCCATGTAAGTGCTCTGCCAAGGCATGAAACAAAGAAATTTAAAGATGCTTAAAGTTCCCCTGCCATCTATTCAAATACACCACACTCACACGCACACACACACACACACGCGCGCGCACCACACACACACACACACACACACACACACGGAATGGATGTCTAGCCAGAAATGTGGGAAAAGAAATGTATGACTTGGAAATTTCTCCACAGGATGCTTTTGTGTTTTTAGGTTTCTATTAAGAGCGTAAGAATGCTTGATGCAGACCATGAGAATACCTTATTTCACTGTTATATGTCAGAAAAATATTACATTGGCAGATGCCGCATGGAACACTTGCTATGCCATGTAGCCTTTCGGTAGTGAGAAGAAACAGGCGGTAGAATAACCGATCAGCCAGGCTGTTCTTATTGCCACCTGCATGCTAAGGACTCGGCACAGGTGACCAGGATACACCGTTAGGTCTGGCTTACGCAGAGGCCTCCCGTGTCTTGCTTTGGAGTTGTCTTGACAGCTTGGTGGAGGCACGTCTAGGGACCCTGAGCAGAGACCACTTTCGTGTTTAATAGTTTCAGTTACTTGCCCTTTAAAATCCTTAAAGAATCATCTGCTGGACCGGAGATGAGGGCCTCTGGGCTGTCTAGAGGAGTCTGGCGACTCCCACAGGTGTTTGTGCTGAAAGCGTCAGCATCGCGAGCCTGCACAGCCGCTGGCCGCTAGAGTAAGACAGCTTTTGATCCACCAACTGCCCTGCTGTGTCCAAATCTATCTCACATCAAGCGATGAACTGAAAAGGGTAAATGTCTTTATATCAATTCAGATAACTGGAAAACTAAACATATTTTCCAAAGATGATTTGCTCTATCTTCGTTAGTTTTCCTATTCTGAAATGTCAGAGCACGTGCAGGGGGAGTCTTTCCACTTAGTAGTATCTAATTCATCAGTATTTCATGTTTTCAGGTTGCTTCACTTTTTAAATATATGTGTCATTGAAACTTTTTATTTATAAATTTTTCCTTTTTTAATATATAAATAAGTTTAATGACTTTTTTCTTTTTTAATTTTATTTAATGGTACATTTTAGATGTACATAGTGATAACATTCATCATAGGGGATTTGTACCTGTACATGACATATCTTGTTGCTTCTTTTTTTCCCATTCCCCTCCCCTCCCTTAAGTTACAATACTCACCCACAAGCCAAATGCAGCAAGAGTGTCGAATGTCTACCTGCGCACTGGAGACCCAAAAGATTCTACCAAGGCCTGGGAGCCCACAGCACCGTCCCACGTACGTCCGTGTCTGCAGATGATGGCTGAAGAAATCTTTACTGGAACCCGATACAATGCTTGCAGCAGAGATGACAACCAGATGTTAAGATAACTCTCCATGAAATAAAGGGGACAGGTTTAGTTATTGAAAAGGAAAACTCAATCGATATTTTTTCTTACTTATTACTTAGAATCTGATGTGAGGTCCAGTGTCTGAAAGCTTACAAATTAGAAGAGAGAATTCTTCATGAAATTTTAATTTTGAAAATGTGTATATACTCACATTTTAATTACTGGCCATATAGTTAACTTTGTTCATAATAAGCATATTTTGGAATCCTTATTCTAATTTCTTTCAATTATAATTACTACTTCTACTTTTTAAAACGATTTAAGGAAGTTATTAACATAAGTTAAAGCTGATCGAGGATTAAAACAAGAATCAAGAAATGAAGATCACTATTACTCTAAAAATAATAAAAATAGTGAAAACCACCAGTCACTGTCTCTGGTGTATCACACTATGATAGTTGCTCTGTGCAATTGTTTAGTCATCGAATCTATGGCAAATGAGGTGTGATTATCTGTACTTTAAAACACAAACTAATAATGTGGCAAATCCATTCATTCATTTATTCATTTGGTAGTGTCCACTTCTTCTTTCTGTGCTGATGTTTTATGCTGCATACTGAGGGTCCATCTTTGATCATAAGTTCTCTTAAAAGGACTGTGGAGTCTAAGAGGACATCATAGGACCAGGTCATCATCTAAGATCCTCCCAGGAGTAAGGAACAGCGGTGCCGCACCACGATATCTTATGCAGCCTGATGGGCACCTACCCCGATAATGCATTGTGCATAAAGACTGCAATTATCATATGCCGAAAGCTCCCTGTGGGCTCCACTTCTCTGAGTACTTCTGTGTATTTACCCACATATTACTTATGACAACTTTATGAAAGAGGGACTAGTACTATGTCCATTTTTCAGAAGAAGAAATAAAGACACAGGAAGGCTCAGTAAATTCCTGAAAAATCACAACTGAAACGCAGCAAGGTCAATATTTGAATCAAGGCAGTCAGATTCAAAACACTGGAAATACATCCACTGCTCCTATTGTGCTGAAGATGTGTGCGGTATCCCCACATACCCTTCCAGATCTTGAGGCTATGGAGATAACTATGGCGTATTTTCTATGTCCAAACACTTCACAATGTAGATGAGGTATGTTCGTGGTGGTTTTCCAGAAAAACCAATCCAATAGAATGGGCAGATAGATTCCTGATGAGAAATTGGCTTGCACAATTATAGAGACTGAGCGGTTCTAAGATCTACAGGCAGCAAGCTGCAGACCCACGGGAGAAGATCGTTTAGTCTTAGTTCAAGTACGAAGGCCTGAGAACTGGAAAAACTGATGCTGTCAGTTCCTCGAGGTTCCAAAAGAGTCGATAATTCAGTTTCAGGCCAAAGGCAATAATGACCAATGTCCCAGCTGAAGGCAGACAGGCAAGGAGAATATTTTTCTGTTATGTTTTGTTTCGTTTTCTTTTGTTTTTGAGAAGGGATGGCCATTTAGTTCCACTCAGGGATCCACCCGATTAGATGAGGGCCACCCACTTTGTTTTCCTCCGTCAGTTTGTTTTACTCAGTCCCCTGACCAAATGGTAATCTCATCCAGAAACACCAACACCACAGGGACCGCTCCAAAACAATGTCTGACCATATATCTGGACATTCTGTGACACGGTCAGACGGATACATAAAATTAACCAGCACTCAGGGTTGCTAAAAATGTTATAAGTAGCTGTAACACAAGTAGTTTACGCTTGTGACATACACAAGATGTAACGTGCATGGTGTCATCCTTCTCATTCCAAACTTCCCATCTTCCGGTGCGTTTTGTGTACTTTCCTCGAGGCTTAGGTTTCCAGGTAGATGACTTAAAACTCAGCCCTGACCGATGAGCCACATTTCTCCAAGTGGAAATAGGAAGGAAGTGCCTCAGGTTGAGGCAAAGTCTCAGCCAATGCCGTGCAGCAGAGACACACAACTGTGTAGACCTAAGGAGAGACAGGGATAGTTTTATAACTTGGGTTTGACTTTTAAGATTCTCCCTACTCATGGTAACTGTTGGTAAAGGACATAGACTAACCTGTGATGAAGACAACAAGGTGTCTCTCACAGACTATCACAGTGATAATATCTGAGGAAATAAAGGGGGCTGAAGAAGAGGAAGAGTACTTTTGGCATAAAATTCCTGTGATTCTAGTTTGGAATTAGTGAATCAGATTAAATTCGAGATGTTTCCAAATCTCTCTCCAAAAAGAGACTAAGCTAGAAGTATAAATTTAGAACAGATGGGACCAAAGGAGATGAGACATACTTTCTCTATTTCGGGGAGGGGGCATTCAGGGAATTAAAATAGATTTATTCAACTTATTGAGGAATATTTTTCTCAAGCACCTACTATGTGCTGTGTGCCATCCCAGCTGCTGTTAATACAGCAGGAGGTTGAACAGGCAAAGTCTCATGCAACTTAGAATCTAAACAGGGAAAGAGATACTAAACAAGTAAGTATGTGGTGTGTCGGATGACAATATTTGTGAAGGAAATAAAGTAGTGGAAAGGAATAAGTGCTAGCTTACATAGAATAGCCAGGGAATATGACAATATGATGCTTAAAGAGAAAACAGGACTGAAGAAAAGAGCCAAGAGGAAATCTGGAAGAAGACTCTCACTGGCATAGAGAACCTACTGGCAAAGGCCTTGAAGTGGCAGGTTGGTGGCGTCTTTGAGACTGCTGAGAAACCAATGTGGCCGAGTGGAGGGAGGAGAGGAGTGTGTAGGAGAGCAAGCCTTAGCAAGCTGACAGACTCTGGAGTCTCTTGATGAAGGAAGAAGCAGCTGCCAAGGTTTAAGTCTCGGTCTAACCAGTTCTGTTAAAAAGGACTTCTTCTAAATGTGTGATGAAGAGTGAGCTTATGACGGGGCACTGGAAGGGACATAAAGCAGAAAGGCAGGGTGTTAAGGCAGGTGGTAAGGATCCATGTGTGAACTTGGCATGACGGCAGTGCAAGCAGGAGATATGGCTGGAGTCTGTATTTGCTATATTCTAACAGCTGGAGCCACTGGGAGGGACAGAATTGAGAGTGTCAGGCAAAGAATCGAGGATGGTCTGCTCTTTAGGCTTGAGTCCATTCCTGGGATGGAGGAGACTGGAAGAAGCTGGTGCAAGGACATCTGGAGTTTGTCTTTGGGCATCGCGTGTGAGGCACTGATCAGATAATCCGTGGCAGTATCAAACAGATGATGAGACACGCACGCCTGAGGTCCACACCAGGCTAGAAACATGGACTTGGAGTTCTGAGATGAGATGCAGGCGCTCCTCAACACAACAGGGCTAGATGTGATCACAGAGGAGCGAGTTCTCGGAACTCAGCCCAGGACGCCAGGCGTTAAGGAGGGAAGCCAGGGCAGCAGAAGAAACACAATGCTTCCTGCAAGACCAGAAAAGGGTGTGTCTTCAGGGGGAAGAAATAATCCCCTGGGCCAAATGGCACAGGGAGGGCAGAGAAGTGGGCAGGGGAGAGTCGGTGTCTGGATTAGCAACATGGGTGTCCTGCCTAGATGCTGTGGGGGGAACTGCTGGGGACACATCTGATTTGAGAGGTTTCTAATAGAAGAGGAAGTTCAGACAGCAAGTACAGAAGATGAACGCATGAAGAATAAAAGCAGGTAAGTGGCTCATAAGAGAAAAATCAAACAGTCTGAAAACTAAGAAAGATTAGTGCCATGAAGAGTCGGAGGACTACAGGGTCTCCAAATGAAAGGGTCAAGGTTGGGACAGAAAGATAGCCAGGAGCATCGCTCTACGCTGTAGCCTTTGGAGGTAGAAACTGTGACGTGATCTCAGATTTGTCGATTATCAAGTGACTTGCGATTTTTAAGAGAGGTTTTATTAGAGGAAGAAATGAGATGGTAGAGGGATAAGGAATACTTGGGAAGTAAAAAGATGGGGCTTGACAGCCCAGTCTATTTCAAGAAATTTAATATCTAAGGGAAAGGAAGATTAGGAAGTATCTTTGCATTGATCTACAAAATATCACTACTTTGTATATTACAAAATGCATATATTTTCATATTTTAACAACTCCAAAAGCAGAATGCATCTGGCAATTGATGGCATTTTGCTATTTTAATTGGCAGCACTTTTCCATGCTATGAGATGTATAATGTCATAATGGTGCACTTTATTATTGATACTGCCTTAGATTTCATAAAATATGGGTATCTAACGATTGGCTAAAGTACGTACGGGAAACCATCTAAATGGATGTGAAGGTGCAAGAGACGGAAGTTGAAAGAGTTCATTTAGAACAGTATTATCATTCAGTAAATTATTTGTTGAGTGAATAGGAATACTGATACAAGTAACAGGAGTGAATTTTTTATTATAATTCTATGTTCAGAGCTGGAAGGACAGAAGCAAAACAAGATAGGATTGATGGACTAGAAGAACAGGATGATCAAAGACTGGCTGATGCACTAAGAGACAGGGATATTGGCAAGGGGAAAGGTTTGGGGAATATAGGACCGGAAAGGGGAATTTCTAAGAGAAAGATAGATCATTTCTGATAACGAGGAGGTCTGAGGTGTAAGATAAAGGTCAAAGTTGTGGGAGTGGAGGAAATTCATAAAACCTGATGGTAAGGTGTTGGGAGGGTAATCAACATGTACATCATTCAGTAATGATATGAGATATTGGAGGAAACTCGAGTCTTTCCAAGGTTCTCAAGAGAAACAGAGCAATGATCCTGAATGCACTATGCAATGGTGACCAAGATGAGAGGAAAGGGTAAGCTGTAAAACAGAGGAAAGAAAGGGATATGTAGAAATAAGGCAGACAAGACAAGAAAAAAAAATATAAGGCAGCAACACCTGCTATCCCCCTCCCCCACTGGATTCATTTTTTTTCCTTCATGGAAATCTGTGTCAGGTGCTATTATGTTCAGCTTGCAGACTAGAAAATGGGAGTTCAGAATTGTGCAACGGATAAAGTATTTTAGTAAGAAGTCGGCACTGTGGGCTTCTCTCTCCTGGGAGGCACTGTGTTCTGAGACAGGACTTCACCTTAAGTCAACTCCATAATGAAATAGCCCCAGAGGAGCCATCTATCAACCAAGAAGTGGGCCTGATTCTTCAGGCTCAGTGGCAATTTCTCAGACTTTTGTCTCTCAGAACTGTGCTCAAGCCACACCTGTCCGGAGCTGCTGGGACGGACTGTTCAGGGCAGAACCAAACAGGCAGGTGACCTGTCTTTTCTTGAAGGGCTCCGTCTTTCTTTTCTATAAGTTGCATGGGATGAGGCTAGAAGAGAATGAATATATGTTTGTCCCGCTCCGCCTCTGACAGATCCTTGCTACCCAGTTCATCAGATATCAGGCAGAAACCACCTGTAAGCATCTCTGAGAGTCCTGGGGCTGCCGGGAAGGAGAAGTACAAGTGCTCTGGGGCAACTTCCCAGAACCAGGAAGCTGACCCTTGTGGCCGGGAACATGAATATTCAGGAATTGTTGACACCCTGAATAGTATTAATGCAAATCACAAGAAAATGTTAAAGACGCTATACAAATCTTTTATTTTGTGGTAGTATACATCACAATGATAAAATGATGATACAAACTACTCCTGATATATTATCTACAAAGCAGCATATTTACTTGTTAATAATCCTAGAATGTTTTGTTCCTTCCAGCATTTCATGTTTTACACTAGTCAACACTTGATAGTTACGTTTTCCTCATTATCCAGCATTTTTTCTTTAATTTATCTATATCATGCTCACAACTACTTGTGAGGTGGATCTTTTTAGTTGCCATATTTTCAGAGCCCTCAAAAAGTAATCTGTAAAAGTTCATGTAGATAGGAAACGGCAGGATTTTAAACTAAGTCTTTCTGATTCCGAAGCTCATGGACTTTGGGTCAGTCAATATTGCCTCTCATTAATTATAGAGCAGTATTTTTTTAGCCCATTACCCAACCCAGTAATATGAACATAGATTGTCAAGTTACCAAAGGAATTAGAAAAAAAAATAGTTGTACTATATTAATGTTAACTAAAACACAGGCTACAACCGTCAAAACTTTCAATGTTCATTTTAGTAAGAGTATTAAATAATAAAATGATATATGCTTAAAAAAAGGATTCATCATCGTCCTGGGCCACTTGAACTGAAGCTGCTCTTATTTGTGGTTCACTGAGACCGGCCTAAATCACTCTGCCAGCTAATGTTTATACACGAATAGCATTCAGATAAGAAAGTTTCAGTTAAAGATCCATGAAGTTAGGCTTTGCGTGTTTATATTTTCCTGCTTACAATGATTTTTTAGGCTCTCTTTTATAAAATAGCCTAATAAGAGTTTGTTTGTGATTAAAATGAAGACCATACCTGCTGGAACTCGCCTCTCTAGTTCACAGTATACCCTCACACACAAACACACACACTCAGTGTGTCACCTAAGAAAGGTGCTTCCGGACCTTGCTGCTTTCTCAGAGGCCAGCTTGTTCACAAGCTGCCACATTCGACTCTTATCTTGGACTTGGCTAAGTATACACAAGGGGTGTGGGGCTTGGATGCGGGCGTGAAAGTAAGGGGTTCTCTGTTGGCTTTGTCCTTAAAGCAGCTGAGGAGCTTGGACCCCAAGAGCTGGTCGAAGAGTGAGGGGAAATCCTGGCTCAGTCCCGGCTTGAAAAGGCATGTGACATAAATGACTGTGTCCTTGCTCCCTGGATGCTGCTGATGAGCTGATGCTTGTCTTATTCCATTTGGGCTGCTCTAACAAAATGCTGTGGACTGGCTTTATACACAAAATACATTTATTTTTCACAGTTCTGAAAGCAGTACATGATCAAAACACCGACTGACTCAATATCTGCTAAACACCTTTTTCCTGGCTTGTAGCGGGTGTCTTCTTGCTGTGTCCTGAAGTGGTGGATCATTTTGAGGTCTCTTTTAAAAAGCATGAATGCCACACATAAGGACTCCACTTTTATGGCCCAATGACACATCAAAGGCCTCACATCCTGGTACAATCACCGTGGGGATTAAATTTCAACATACACATTTTTGGAGGACAAAAATATTCACTCCCTAGCACTAAAGTAGGACATATGTCGATGTGGGGCATATTTTACAGATGGGACCAGAAAGTAAGTTGTTCAATCACTAAAGGTCAAAGCCAGGAAGAAAACCCACAATATTAATTCCCAGATTTTATAACCACAGAGCCATAACCCTTCTCAACTGAAAGTAAAGCTATTTTCCAAGAGAAAATGGGACATTGCTGAAGGCAGCATCTCAGGTTTGCCATTCATCTAAGCGCCTTCAGATGAGAGATGATTTCTAGGGACAAATAGATTTCCTTTCAAGTTTATTTTCTGCCTCCTCAACTCTAATAACTACACTCAGTAGCCTAGAAGAAGAATCACAGTATGATGAAGCATGGCTGGAATCTATTTGGCCAGTAGAAACAAGTATTAAACAGCTAAGAAAAACATCTTTGTTTCTCTCTATTTCTTTCTAATTAAAGGGGAGGGGGAGTTGGTATTTAAAAACTTTAAGGAAAAGAATACTTTATCGCTTAGCCTAGATTGCTCAAGGAGATAGTAACAGTAACGTGGTAAAAGAATTCACAGACTGTGGTCTGCCTTCCATCCTAGCCAAGTCCCCAGAGGACAAAGAAAACATAAAAACAGCTGACTGGCAGCTGGAAGCAGGAGACCCTTGAGCTGCTGATTTGCTTTATCTTGTGACAGTGGGGAGTGCACATCCCAGAACAGAAATGCACACATTTTTCCTAATTCTTAGCCACTGTTGTATCATCTGACCTTGGTCAGATGATAATGCCTTTCAAGCAAAATGTCTCTTTTTTAAAATTCTTGATTATTGCTCAGGTTTTTGAAAAATCAGATGTGCATATACACTTACAATTATACACGCATCTGACAAAGATATATTTAAAGCATTTGGCTTAAGACCAGGAGCAAGCACCCAAGTGCTGAAATTGTCACTAGGTTTTGAATATTGATCCTTCCCAAGCCACAGATGTCAGAACCCTCCACCTGCATGCTCCAGGCAGGGAGGGGTGGGGAAGAGCCTGAATAGTGGCCAGTAAACCTGGCCGTGGCGAAGAGTCCCTTCTCAGACCCGAGGTCTCACGCCACCATTCTGGCTGGGCAGCGACGCTTGATTCAGAGCTTTCTCTTCCGGACCTGGCTCACCACTGAAGGAACTTCCCAGCTTCTCCTTTTGCCTTCATAATCCTCTTAAACTTTTCCTTCTTTAATCATTCATTCTCAAATTCTGTTCATCCATCCACAAAACTACAGGAAAGCACAAGTCCCGGTGACCTTGGCAGCTCCATGGCCAAGCATTTCTCTGAGGGTATAAGAAGGACCACTCTTTCCTTCCACTCACCCTTCCACTGCCCATCAGCCTCTCCGCTGGAGGAAGAGAGCAGACCCCAGCACTGGCAGGCCTCAGACCCTCCAGTGGGGCTGGCCACCTCTAACCAGCACCACCTCCTCGCAGGGAATCACTTTGTTTCCTGCTCGGAAGTTCCAGAAAAACGCAGAATTTCTTGAGATGTATTGAACCAGTGAGCTTCATTGTGTGTATGAATCACCTAGCGCTCTTATTCTAATGATTTCCGATTGAGGAGGCGGGGCACAGTCCGAGAGTCAGTTTATCTAAAATGACCCTGGCTCATGCCGATCCGCTGCTCCTTGGACCACACAAGTGTGACATCGTTCAACTGTTATCTACTCTCCTATTTCAGACTCACTCACTTATTAACCAGAGACTGGGAATATTGTCTAACATATTCTAATGACCTTTAGTTTAATACTGGCTTGTACTAGGCAATTACAGCCCACCTTTGCTCTGTACCAGTCAGCTGTATCCTTGAGCAACTTGTACTTTGGGGATCCTATTAACGCTCAAAAAGAGGATGTGGTGGTTAGGCCCTGTGACTCACAGGCCTCTAGGCCCTGATCCAAGAAAAGTGAATTCTGTGAGATGGAGAGATCTGAAGGAAGCCCTATGAGTGTATCTATTCAAAGGAATCCACATCCAGCTCAGAGTTGACACCATAAAATCAAAAACTCTAGAACATTTTGAAATAATCCCAACAGCTTCAATTAGAAATGACCTAGAGTTACCCATGATGGGAATTAGGAATGAATTCAACAGAAAGGGCTTGGAGAGAGGAGGGCGAACAGGGAAGGTCAGGGGAGACACTCACAACTGAAGAATTAATTATAGATTTGGGATAAGGTTGATTTAGCAGAATTTGGACAAAGTCCAGCAGTGCTGTTCAAAAAGACAACTTCATACACCATCGACCAAAATAAAACAAAGTGGAGGAAATGACCCAGGGAACATGTAGTTCAGTTTAACTGTAAGCCACTGAATACTACCCCCCCACACACATGCATCTCTCTTGGTGAAGGAGCCGTGTTATTTATATTCTAATAATAGATCGTAGCATTATTCTTGGAATGGCAGGAGCTCCACATTGTGGGAAAATAGCACAGTTCAAAATCCTTAGAAGAGCCCATGACTTTCAAATACTTGACAAAAAAAATCATAACAAAGTGGCTCAATGATTGAAGAGAGACCTTCTTCTATTTGCCATTAAAACCAGGAAGACGATTAGCAGGAAAAGAACCAACATGCTTCCTTTAGTTTGTTGCTACCCTGTTTCTTCACCAAGCAGCTATTTAAAGTCACAGCATAAATATTTTGTTCTCTTTTCTCCAGTGAGAACAAAGCCTCTGCCTCCTGCAGTTGCAGAAGCCCACTTCTGTGGAGCCCTGGGGTGAGCCTACTCCTTCCTGCTCCAACATTCTGCCTCCTGGAAGGCTCCTGAGATGTCTGGACTCAGCCTGGGTACAGACAAGATTGTGCAAGCACAAGGAGATATTCCAGCAAAATGTTCTGGAGTGAATTCATGAGATCTTCAAGATCAAAGTCTAAACATATTTGTCGAGACTCTCATTGTTTCATGGCTTTTGTTTTTGAAAGCTGTGGTCCTTGGGACCCAGCTGGTTCATCGTGAGTTTGTAGTGAGAGGCTGGAATAGAGCCAAACACCAACGTGGCTATCTCACTGCTCTGTTTAGACTGTCAGTGGGCTTGTGTGTTTTGAGGGTGTGCATGTGTATTCTTCTTTAATATCTGTCCTTCACTAGCTTATAAACTCCCTCAGGACAGAGATTAGATCCGTTTCTGTATTGTCATATATCTCACGCAATATGTAGTGCTTAACACCTGAGGCCAGGTAATAAACATTTACTAGAGGAATATATGAGTGACTGAATGATAAGACGATACCATGCAACATTTTTTATTGTGGTTATCATTGTTATTACTTTTATCACCACTTTCTTCCCTTGGGGTTCAGTTTCTGTTAACTATTTACAAATGATTATTCTGACTGAGAAATGATTGCCCTGATTATAACATAAAATAATTATTACTATATAATACCACTGGCTAGTAAATTATTAATTATTTATTCTATATTGCTAAAACTAAACTATAATAAACTATTAAAACTCACAATTCTATCATACAAATTTTAAAAAGAAATAGCATGTTTTATATTAGTAAAGATTTTTTTTTAACTGAAGAGGTCAATTCTTTCTATTTCAAGTTAATTTTCAATCCTTACATGAATTTCTCTCAGATGTATTCAAGGATACATTTTATATTCCATCAAGATTTAAATTAGAATATTTTCAATTTCTAGTTGGTTTGATTTTCATAGCTATGCTGGATGTTAAGAACTCTGAGAGTAAATCATAAATATGCACTACATCCAACAGGGTACCAGCCTGTGCTGTGCTTTGGCTCTGGGTTTGATCATCCCTTCACGTCATCAGCCTCGTTACTCACCACTCCAGGCTCCTGAGCCCTCCCCGTGGGCTCCTTCCCCCATCTCCCACCCACACTGGCCCTAGCACCTCCCTACCTCACAGCTAAGTCTATCACTTCTGCCACTTGACTTCACTAACACAAGCAATGCGAGATAGTTGAGATGCAAAAGAAGATATGGAGGGTATGCGGGAGAAAACAAACAAATATATGCAACATAAGCTTAATGAACTCACTGACTGGGACTTGGAGGCTGACACTCAATTCCTTAGGCATAAGGCAGCACTGAATTATGAAAGAGGATAGATACCCAAAATGTTTGAGCATCCTTTCCTTATCATGCCACTTCCAAACCACAATTATTCTGTTCTCTTTGAGAAAATTTGGGGTAGTTCCAAAGGAGAAGAGAGACCTGAGTTTGTGGTCAAGAATAGTTTTACAGTTTGTTAAAATCAGTGAAAAAGGATTAATGCTGGATTTAACCACCAAGATGTCAGCTTCTCCGGGGGAGCAGTCCATGGCACAAATGAACTGATTTCGCATGTCTCTTTCCTCTCTAAGCTGCCTCATTTCTGTTCTCTCACTGTGTAGGGCTGATTCCCAACTTTAGTTATCTGCAGAATCACCCGGAAGACTCTGAAAATTATAGGAGGAAAAGTCTGAGCAGCACCCAGATTAACTGAGTTAAAACCAAGGATCCTCCAAGATTCAGAGAGATTATGACTGCCCAGTTGATTCTAATGTGTGATCATGGTTAAGATTTGTGGGAAAGGTCTACATGTTGCTCTGAAGCTAAATCAATTGCAAGATGGTATAAGCAACTGCACTTCTTAAAAGGAATTATTGTTATAAGGTTTTATTTGGGCAAAATAAAGGATACATTTAATTGTACTATTTTTCTTTTATGATAAATTTTGCTTTACTAAGGTAAAATAGATCAGCTGTTCTTCTCTGTGTGAAAACTATTGTCCTGCTCTCATAATTTTATACAGTGCCTTGCTGGTAGCTGCAGAGCAAAAAAACATTACCTGTAGTTTCTAGCGCCAAAAGGTATAGAAAGTTTTGTAAAACTATGGAAGAGGAAAGAGCAATAGGTTTATTTTAAAATCATAAAAGTTTTATTAGATTTTTTTTTTCTCCTTTGCACTGGTTGCTGTTACTTTAAAAGTCTTCTGGCATTTAGCTGGTAATAAAAAGGGCAAAACAAACTGTTCCTTCCTTTAGATTGTGCAATTTTATGGCTTGTTTTAGAGCGACCAAATACGCCTTTTAAAAAAATGCATGTTTAACCACCTTCTTTTTGTAAAGCAGTAGGGTTATTAGCTGACAAACCCCAAGGGTAAGGTTATGTTTTTGTGTGTGCCTGAAGTTTTCAAAGATATTTAGAAACAATCTCACATCGAAGACACTGGTCCTAAGCCAGCTAGTCACATAGAACTAAATCAAAAACGGTTGGGCTACTTTTGAATCCAACCATGCTGTAGATAGTTGAAGTCCATACAGAAGGGACTACAAGATCACTAATGACTCTAACCAGAAGAATCAGTGTATAATTACATGTTTACACTGTAGTTTGGGAGCCAGTGACCAGGGTAAATGCTTCCCCACTGAAACAATGTCCAGATTTTTGATTCCATGGACACTATCCAGTAGAAAGGTGAGTTGCATTTTACCTTAGCAAGGCTGTATTTCTGGGTTTCATATCTTTCCCATACTGTTCACAGAGATTTACAAAACTTCAAAGTAAGGAGTTAATACCTAATGGTGAGAGGAGCTCCAGCATATTACTCAGGCAGAAAGTAAAATTTGGATTTTAAAAATAAAATTTGAAGAATTTAGGGACTAAAAAAGATGGGGTTTGTTGCAACATGTTTTGCCTTCAAGGCAAATAGAGCAATAAATTCTACTATCAAATAGCCTTTTGTTTGTTTGGTTTTCACATTTTTTCATACTTTCTTTTTTTGTGGTCATAGAAGCAATTTGAAATGAAAAGGTTATTATATTCTAGTTGGGATTACTTAAAATAGTTTCCAGATATCACATTCTATCCCCGTTACCCTACCTCCGAGGTTTCATATTTTTTATAATTGTACAATACAATTAAAGTTGTTTTTCTATACAATTGCTTATCTTGTTATCACCTTCATAAAGAAAATTATGATACTAATAGTAGTACTTAATTTTATAGACTATTTCTTGCATGCCAGACACTGGGTAGGTACATTATCACTGTTACCTTACTTACAAAACTGTGAAGTAGTTATCTTATTATAGCATTCACCGTTATGAATCATCAGTAGTGCAAGGAACAGCCCAATATTATGGAGCTAGAAAGTAGAGCCAATCATACTCTATTAAAAATTTAGCAAAATGTTTTTAATTGTCAGTTTCTCCCTGTTTTGCCAATAGTTGCTTTTGAGACTATATTATTAAATTTAAATTTTTCTTGAGAAATTAAATTTAGTTATATTCGCCTTGAGAAATTGAAACGTTTATATTGTATAGGTCCCTCTTTATGATTTATCTTACAATTTCTGCTTTTAAATTTCTTTTTCTTGATAATAATATACATATTATTATTTGTATCTTTTATTATTTGTTTGGTATATATTTGTGTGTGTATATATGTATGACATGCATATATATGTATATATTTTTATAAGAAATATATATGTATCAGTTTACAACATATAATATAGATATAATCAGTTTGTCAAAAGAAAAATATTTTAGTCACCAAATTAAATTCTTATGATTTGGATATCTCTTTAAATTGCAATTAGCTAGATGTTTTAGAGCTAGCATGACAAAATATGCATTGCAACCAGAATGCTTGGTGATCACTAGTCCCCCATTATCCTCGTTTTCTCTTTCCAGTTTCAGTTTTCTATGGTCAACCACCATCTGAAAATATTAAATGAGAAATTCCAGAAATATACGATTCATAAATTTTGAATGTTATTCTTAGTTACTTGGTGAAATCTTGGCCTTCCCAGCTCTGTTCTCCCAAAATGTGAATCATTCCTTTGTCCAAAATATCCGTATCACTGGGGTCTTCTCCAGTGTCAGACCGACTGTCTCTCTGTCAGTGCGAGTATAGAGGGTTCTGTGCTACTGTTAATTTCAGACATCCCTTGAGGGATGGGCTTAGAATTTATCCCCGTGAGGGCAAGGAAATCTACTCTATTTATTTTTAATATTACAGCCAACAGTGCTAATTGCACACAGTATCTTTCCCACCCTCACTTATTGGGGATTAAACCCAGAGCTTTTCCCTGAGTTACATCTCCATCCCATTTTTAATATATTTATTTTGAGACAGGATTTCACTAAGTCTTAAATTGCATAGGCCTGGGTCAAACTTCTAATCCTCCTCCCTCGGCCTCTCAAAGTGCTGGTATTTCAGGTACATACTGCCACACCCTGTCCATATCCATAAAATTTTTCTTTTCCTTGTGGCCTTCCTTGAGTTGAGAGATTCTAGTTTCCTTGCAGTCAAGTATAACTGAGCAAAGGCAAATGTAATGGCGTCAGGAATACACGCAACTTCCGGTAACAGGCCTACAGCTTCTAAAAGGAAGTCTCTTAGCCTACACTGCTTTCCTCCACCACTGCCGACCAGGAATCGATCACAGAGAGCAGGCACCAGGAGCCGGGGTGCAAGCTGGCCAGATAGGAGACGGCGCTGTAGCGGCCTGCAGCATTCCCTCGGGCTCTCCAAGTAGGGAGCAATGCCTTTGTGTTCTCTTCCTTAGCCAGGACCAGCCTGTTCTCTGACCACGCTATTTCCTATTATGCTATATTTGAGTTTATTATTTTGTGTGGTGCTTTGTATTTTTACGATTTATGCTGTTTTTTATTTGCTTTCCTCTTTTTTGACATTTTTAAAAATTTATTCGTTGTTCCTTCTCCCTCCACTTTTTAGATTTCTCCCATGCTTAATTTGCATATCTTATTTTAATATTTGCCATTATCATTTGATATTCACAGGAAAGCCAAAGTTGAATCAGTGTCTTTCTCTCTCCTAATACAATCTAAAGGCTTAAGAATATGATCTGTAATATTTTTTGTTGTGTGTTTTAGTTCTAAATTTTAAAAGTCTGTAAATCAAAATTTTATTTTATGTAGGTTTTGTTGGTGGCAAGTACTCTGTATGCCTTTATAATCATTCTTAAAAAAATAGTTTTAATGAGGATAAACTTAAGTTGATTACTGATATTTTTCAATATAAATAGAAAATAATTTCCACTGTTTTCTGATTGTCCTGATTACAATGGACCAGTAACTTCAGCCCTTGTTGCCACACCTTTGAGAACAGCTCTTATTTCTCACTAAGAGTTTTCAGTAAATTTTCTTAAAAATTTCATCTGGAAAAATCCATCTGTGGATTATTTTTCCTGCATCCTGGATGACATTGGAGTTTTAGAGTCAGAAATCTTTAGTTCAGAGGGGCTGTCTTTCACAAATCTGGAAATTTCTCAGATGGTAATCCTCAAGTGTTCCTTTCCTTCTACAGTTCTGAGTAGACACATTTCAGAATTCCCCACATTTTTCATCATAATCCTTGAATTTTATGTTCTGTGCTCCACTTTTTCTATTATTGTAAGTCACATTAGTACATATTATTTTCTAATACACTAACTGCCCCTTCAACTATGTAATTTGCAATTAAAGATGGAATTCTTAAAAATTTCTGCTATTTTACTTATTTTCAGAAATTTGCCTTTCATTTTTCAACTCAAATTTGACTGCTTTTTAAATTTTTTATTTTTTAAAATTTTACTTTATTAGTACATGTGTATAGTACATAGTGTTTACATGTATATAACACATCTTAATTCCCTTTTCATCTCTTTTCTTCTCTCCTTTTCTCCTTCATCCATCCTTTCATCTTCTTCTCTTTCTTTGTGCATATTTGCAATACATAGTATTTAAATTCGTAGTGTGGAGTTGCTACGTATACATAACATGTCCAATTCCTTTCTTTCATCCCATATCCCTCCCTCTTCCTCCATCTCTTGATCTCCTTCCACTTTGAAAACAACCTATCGCCATACTTCTTATTATCTATCTTTTATGTTGCTCTTTATTTGTACTCTGAATTTCTTGTATAAGAGAAACAATGCAACATTTAAGCTTGTGCACCAGATTTATTTCACCTAATATTATGATCTAAAAGTGCATCAATTTTTCTACAAATGACTCTTTTATTTTTCTTGATAGTAAAGCAGTACTCCTTGGTGTGTAAATAACATAGTTCCTTTGTCCATCCATCTACCGATGGATATATTGGCCTCTTCCTAGATTTAGCTATTATGATTTGTCTTGCTATCAACATAAGTATGCATATGTCTCTGTAATATGATGTTTTTAACTCAGGAAAGGCTGACTCAAATGAAATTTCTAGTTTTAGTTTTTTGAATATTTCCATAGTGGTTGTACTAGTTTACATTCCTAACAACACTGTGTAGAAGGGTTCTTTTCTCCTGCAGCCTCTCCAGCATTTGTTAGGAATCATATTAAATTAAAAATCTTCTGCATAGCAAAATAAACAACCAACAGAGTGAAAGACAACCTACAGAATGGGAAAATTTTTGCCAGTGATTCCTCAGATAGAGGACTCATATCTTGAATATATAAAGAACTCAAACAAAAAAAATTAAATGCACTAAAATAAAAAACCCTATCAAAAATGGGCAAATAAAATGAATAGACGTTTCACAGAAGAAGATGTACAAATGGCCAATAATTAGGTGGAGAAATACTTGACATCACTGCTCGTTAGAGAAATGCAAATGTGAACAACACTGAGATTCTATCTTACTCCAAAAAAATGACTATCATCCAGAAATCAAAGAACAACAAATGTTTGACTACTTTTTGGAGTATATACTATTTTATTACAAAAATTTTAGTCACCTTTTATACGTATTTAAAACTATTAAATTCCTATCCTATTCTATTCTGATAGTTCTGCTATGTAAGCATTTGCACAGCTGATTCTATGGTCTATCAGATCTGCTGTTTCTCACTCATTGTCTGTTGAAGTCTTGTAACTTTTAGCTACAAACTCATCATCTTTGAAACTTGCCTCTGTAGAAATTATCTGAAGCTCATGTTTGAGGTATATTTTTCTAAAAAGAACTTGTGTTTACTTCTGTCAGTATAGTACTATAAATTCCATGACTGTTTCAAATTTGACTGGAAGTTTATTCAGATGGTGTCACAAGTCGAAGTCAGGGAGAGCTTAAATCAGGATGTTTTGTTTATTCATTTGCCCACACGTAGAGCCAGGGTTATGTCATCTGATCCTTCATGATGTTCCTTCTGTGCATGTCTTTCTTTCTGACTCCCTATCATGGTGAAGGTCTAGCCATTGATGCGTTCTTCATACCCTGTCTTTCTGGCTGGGGCTTTTCCCTCCTTTTCCCCAGACTGCTCTGTCATCAGAAATGTCCTCAAAGAGAAGGCTAACTTTCATCTCAGTCCACATTTGACTTCAGATTTGACCTCCACATTTGAGGCCAAGAGTGGCTCTGTGATCAATGAAAGTTTGTACATGTGGACATGTTTCAGTGTAGCACTCTATTTGCCTGAGCTGAGAGATTGTTCAGAATTTCGAGTCTACTTCCCAATAAAGAAGTCCAAGTTTGTGCCTCACCATCACGTGCCTTTAGCTTTTGGATGCCGCTTTCATTAAATCCAAACTTGAAAATTTAGTGTGAGGCATGTGTCCTTCTGGGGCTCCTGCCCACAAGTACGTGCCAATATTTTCAATTGGCCAATGTTAGGACCCACAATTTAATGACTCATTCAACGATGAACAGGGAGTATTTTACTTTTTTATTCTACACAACTCTATTATTAAACATCAAAATAATTAACTCTACTCTGAATGGAGGAAATTTAACAGAGGGATCTGCCCCCACAGGTGATGGAGGGGCTATGAAGTCAGAAGCAGAGGTTCAAGGGAGAAGAGGTCCACCACACAAGGAGCTGGGTAGCAGGGCCTGGGACTCTGGAGAGGGCTCTCCACAGCACTCATCTACAGTATAAACTTAGCCTCTGCAGCGATGCCACCGAGGAACTGCAGGAAAAACAGTTTCCCTCCAGACATCTGCTGGGGCCTCCAATGACCAGGCCCTCCCAGGAGGCAGCTGGCAAGGGGCCCGGGAGTTTGGTTCCTGAATGTGGAGCAAACCAAGTGGAGGTCCAGCTGGGATCTGAGACCTGCTATCTCTAACGCAGGGTATGTAAATATTGCCACAGAGCTAGTTTTCTACCATCTCCCCAAATTCCTTACTTGTAAATGCCTACTTCCACTCTTATTTTTTAATTGTGGAGCAATACACATAACACAAAGTTTACCATTTCAACCTTTCTGAAGTGTACAGTTCAGAGGCACCGCATACATTCACAATAGTTTTTTGTTTGTTTAAAGACAGCTAACTTAATATACAGATAATAATAGCCACTATTTCTTTATAATTAAGCCTCAATTCTATTATAGTGTTATGTAATACACTCTACCAGAACTATACTAGCTCGCCTCTTCCACTCAGACACACCCGGTCCACACATGATGTTGGTAAAGAGCAAACACACACAGTACTGTGAACACACGCTGCGTATTAAAGCAATGCAGAAAAAAGACTTGAAAACAGGATTAAGCAGCGTATGCATTTAAAGTTTTAGGAAAGCGCTCTGTGGATGGAGCTGCAGGTTATGTGATGCGGTTTAACTTCCTGTCACCTTTGCTGGGCCCATGAAGACTGAAGGAGACACTGACAGGACTGCAGAGAGGAGGATGTTGGTGAGGGTGGCATGTCGGGACCTGGCAGTTCTACCTTAGCACTTTTGCAACTTTCTCTCTCCAATGCCAGAAAAACTGCTCCAGCCAGCTGCCTGGCTTTTGGTCTCAGATCTTTAGGAGGCTCAGAATAAGGGAGAAAGTACATTCACAATACTGTGCAACCATGATCAACATTCATCTCCAGGCCTCTTTATTTTGCAAAACTAGAACCATGTACCCATTTAAACAATGACTCCTCCTCCCCCCCGCCCACCTCTGATAACTGCCATTCTACTTCCTGTCTCTAAGAACCTGTTTATGGTCAGAATATCATAGGATTTGTCTTTTTGTGCCCAGCTCATTTCACCCAGTCTCATGTTCTCAAGGTTCATTTATACTGTAGTGAATGTGTGGAATTTCATTGTGTGGAATATTATGCAGCCTTTAAAATGCAGTTGATGTATCATTTTTATGAAATTTTCCTGCTCATCTTTCCTTGTCACCCGGCCCTACTCCTTTGCCTCACATACTCACCGATTTTGTGTGTGCATGATTGCTCCATAGCTCCTACAGGAGCCTCATTTTACTCCCTTTCTCCTCTTGTCCATCTCATGTTGCAAAGGCTTTAAATTTGCTCTCTCTGACGACTTTGTACTCTGTGCTGGACAGAGATCCATCTTGATGGGTTGGTAGCAGGTGAGTCTGGCTTTGAATCTGAGCTCCATCATTGGCTATGTGAGCACCAATGAGTTACCTGGATTTTCATTCCAATTGTAAAGTGAGAATGTTGCTTGGACCCTTCTGATTTTCTGGGAAGAATAATGAGCTCGTACTTTATGGCATTTTTACATGTTTCTGTGTGTATTATTCCTTTTCAGAATGATGGAAAGCTCACGAATGGTGGGAAACTTATTTTTCCTTCCTGCATCAGCCAGTGTTTTCTGTGTGTTTGGAAATATTTTAAATGGCTGGCTCTTAGAGTAAGTATTCCACTGCAAAGCCGCCATGTGCCAGGCAACGCTGCCCACCTATGAGATCGGGGGATCTGCAGAACATTTGTAACCGGCAGCATGCTCTGTGACACGTCATATCTCAGCCATATAATTTATTTCATTCTCCCATTAGGGTAACAAGCCTTCCTTTTACTATGTTCATGGGTAGATTTAGAAAGAACACATTCTGTGAACATGTGAACCTATAGAGCAGGGAAACAAACCTCAGCTGATCATTCCTTCTGATGAAAGACTATTCAGTTTTAAGATATGTGTAATAGCTACAAAATTAACTACAAAACACTGTAGACTCTAAGTGGGAGGGGGGAAAAAAGGAAAACCCATAGCTACCTTGCTTACTTCTACATTTCCTTATGTTTAACATTTTAAGAATAAAGAGGTTAACCACCATACAATATAAAGAGTAGAGAGAAACATTATCTTTCCTTCTTTTTAAATGAAATAACTATATTTTTTATCATTTCTTTTTCTGATTATGAGAATAATTCATGGTCTTACAAGATGGTCAGAGTTCAAACCCCAGCTTCACTAATCACCAATTTTATGGACTTGTAAGACCACTTGGATTCTCTGGGCCTCGTTTATAGAATGAAGATCGTGAGTAGCAACCTTGGGGCATTTGGAAGACTTCAATTGAAAATGATCGCATAGCTTTCTATGGAAGGTGGCTCTTGGAAGCCACAACCACACAAATGATAATCAGAAAATAAAAACACAGAGAGGGGAGATATAGAAATTTTAAAATACAGTAAAAATAAATGAATGAAACTGCAGGGGTTGGGGATTTAGCTCAGTAGTAGAGTGCTTTCCTGGCAAATGAAAGGCCCTGAGTTTGATCCCCAGCACCAAAAAAAGAAACCGCAATTAATCCCACAAGGTGATATGAAATGGTTACTGTTGTGTTGTGTGTTGGCTTCTTGTGTATCATGAGCTTTCGGCTTTCCATCCTCAAACCCTTCCTCTGATGTTTCTGTTTATGTGTGTAGTCATTCTTATAGAGATGGGATATACTGCTTCATATTTACTATTTCCTTTTGTCAATAACACTATGCTATGAATATTATTATATGGCAATAAATATAGATCTAGAGATGCTCATTTTAATGGTCACATAATTGTGCATTGCACAAATATAATAGGCTTTATTTCACCAATAATTTTTTATTTTTATTTCTTGTTTCAGTAATGACTATTATAAAATTTTGTGAACTCAACTATTATTTCTATAGGACTAATGCCAAGAAATGTAATTAATTATACATTAAATGGACCATCTTGTAAAGGTTTTTAATTTCTATGACCAAATCATATTTCAAAATTATGGGAACAAGTTACACCCCTACAAATAATGAGTAAGTTCATTACTGTGCTACATTTTTTCAGCCTACTGATTTGAGGGATAAAAATATTTTATTGTGATAATCCACATATTTCTGATTGCCAGTATAAGCACACACAGTCATGCAACATTTTAGACTTAGCTGGCAGCTTCTCTCTACTGTGAAAGATGACAAGTCATTGTCACAGACATTGAATGAGGCTCCATGTACTGTGGCCAAGGGTTTTCCTCCTGGAAATGCAAAATGATGTACAGCCCTGTGCTTGGTTTAGACCTGCTTGCAAAAGGAAAGCAAAAATTCAGAAAAGGACAGAAATTGAGATGCAGAATTCAGAGATAGAAGAACCTAATCAAGGTGAAAACAGTCTGTGACTGATAAAGAGATTATGACCAAGATCCGTGAATGGGAAATAATACAAAGTGTCGAAGAGAAACTCATCAGCCGGGTAGGAAAATTTGATCCAAACTTAGCCCACAAGTCAGCCATACGGTGGGGAGGGGCAGCTAATGCCGGCAGGGCATGGGGCGAGGCCGGAACCCTTCAAAGGTAGCCAGCCCAGGCCGGTGTCCCACTTTAGGCAACAATGCTTGAGCAAGTGATTGTGAATAGAAGGCTTCTAACACTGGAGCCAATGGGTGGCAAGAACCCAGGCCAGGAGGGCGGCTCCAAATCCAGTGGGCTCCTCCGTCGATGAGCATCACGGAGATGACAAAAGGACTCATCCATCACTGCTGTTCTTGCTCTCCGCCTGATATGTGGATGCAGAACTGATGCCCTCCGGCCCAGGCAAGCTCCTAGGATCTGTGGGTAACGGAGAGGCTGTCTCGGGGCGATAGTCTGTGCTGTAGTTTTTGTTCACGAGGGCTTGTCGACGCCGAGGCGCTTTGCTGGAGGAAGAACAGAACTATTGAGCCACACCACAACACTAGGGGAAGGGAAGTTTTCATTTCCTGAAATTCTTGCTTTAAGAATCTCTTATTTATATCCTCGATCATATTTTCTTGGGACGTTCCTCTTTCTGAGGTGATGAAGAGCTACCAGTGCTAACTCTTGTCATGGGTATTGGGAATACTAGCAAAGGCAGAGAGGCACAGGGAGAGAAAGTGCGATGAAAAGTAAAGCAGCTTTTGGTTTCTAAAAGTTCCTTAAAACTACATATAAATATATGTATATTTAAAAGTAATTCTTAAATATATATTTCTTTCTTAAAATGAATAGATTTTGATATCATCTAAGTAATAAAGTCCTTACACAATTTTTAGATACCTTTTAAAACAGCAACAAATCCTTAAAGAGCTAAGGAACTCCCGATTCTTTAGGACTTAGAAGTTCCTGAATGTGGTTTGGGAAATGGGGGCAAGGACAGGAACTAAAAGGAAATTCTGAGATCAGCAGTGTTACACTGCGCAGGGGACCAAATGGAATGTATGTCCTCAAATTGCTTCTTGAACATTTTCTTAAACTGATCCACACTCACAGTTGAAATTGATCCAAGGAATACATTGTACAGCATACATCATGACCTATTATTATTTTAGGCAAAAAATAACCCTGGAACCCACTTTTAAAGTCAAAAAGGCTGATTTCAAATTGTGGCATCAATGCTTACAAGTAAACAATCTTCAGTAAATTACTTATTCTTTTATACTCAACTAAATACACACTGAATATCAGATTGGAGCTGGGAGGTTGTGTGAGCGAAATAAATGATCCCCTCAAGTAGTTCACATTCTATAAAGAGCTGGAATATGTGTTAACAGACAAGTGTAATTAAGCATCACATGTAGTATAAGTGTAATGAGAGAATACAGCAGAGTATTCTAGACACAGGCCCTGAAGAGAGAATAACTGGGCTACAGTTACTAGATTTGTGCTTAGGCAAGCTATTAGATTGTCTGCACTTCAGCTCCTCATCCTCAAAAGGGACAAACTAGGCTCACCTGATGGTTTCATCTCAGGATAACGTTCACTGCTACATGTGAGCATTCAGAAAAGCACCATGTGCATAAGTACTGAATAAGTGTTAGCTATTAAAATGCTCGTGAACAGCTCCAAACTTCAGTCTCATCATTTGTAATAATGTCTATAAATTAATAATGCCTGTAAATAGGGGTAATAACCTCAGCCTGAAGTGCTGATGTTGATCTTCGCGTGAGATAGGAGACTGCAAATATTTGGACTGTTAGGAAGACTGTTCAAGGGCAAAAGGTTATTATTTTAATTCACAAAGTTCCCCACAAAATATCTTCACTACATAAAAATAATGTATATTTGAATTGCATAATAAGTTCCATCTCTCTTAAATTTTGACAGTGATTCACACTGGAGTTTTTTATGAGTATGCATTGGCAGTACCGTCAAGATTGCTACTTGTGATTGCACGGAAACACGATTGCTTTCTATGTTACATATATCGTTAAACAGATGCAAGTTACGAATAGAAGTAGAGATCACACAAGACTCTAAACAAAGATCTTTTAACTTTCCAAAGATATGGAATAACTTTGGAACATTCATACTTACGCAAGGCAGCCACATGGATCATATATGTCCAGTCTATTGGGATTAGGACCACAGTGATTTTCCCCATTATAGAAAAATAAGGAAAACACAAAGTCCTCCCAACCAAACCGAAGATCAGTATGAATGTAGTAGGAGAACCACATTTGCTGATCCTCATTCACCACATTCATCATTCGTAGTACTCATTAGCCAGCTCAGCTGATCCTGTACGGGAGTCAGATCTAGTGCATCAAACCTGCCCAAATGGACAAATGACCTGCTAAGAGGCTTGATCAAATTGGAGAGCACGGCCTATCTTTCCTCATTCACCAACTTTCTCTTCCAGGCTTCTCTCCCCATCTTTTTGGCTACAGACCACTCAGGAAAAGTCACTGAGTATGCACATACTTAGCTCTCCAGCTTGGTTTTGCATGTAGATGGCTCATTTCGAAAGCCACCTGTATTTTCAGTGAGACTTTATAAAATAGTAGACGTACATGAAGGCGTAGCCCAGCCGCAGCTCTTACCCAGCACCATCAAAGATGTCCAAATAGAATGTAGCGACTATCCTGTGAAAGCATGATTATATTTAGTTTTTTGTTAATACTAAAATGTTGCTAACCATTAGAAAATAAGACCATCGATGGATTTTTGTAGTTAAATTGTCCATTTTAATAGTTAGAGCCTTGAATATAAAAAGAAGAGGGGAAAAAAACATTCTTCCTTCTTGCAGTGAGGGAACAGCCATTTCTTCCCAGGATTTCTTGACAGCTGTTTGACAGATAGTGTGACAGGATAAAACTCATGTTTTAGCCTGGTGATGGATCCCCCCCAGCCCGGAATTCCATGTTATTATGATACAGTGTATGTATATACCTTCAAAAACCTTAAGTAAGTCTAGAAAATTAATGTTTGCATTCAGTTTTTCAGCTTCCCCATTATTAAATTTGAGATCTTTCAGGTTATTGAGAATATTAGTCCAAGATTGATTAACACATTTGCGAGTATGAAACCAAGCACTTAAGGAATCTTTCTTGCTCTTTTTCATTTTATTCTAGTTTTTGTTTTGTTGTCTCCTGATATCAATGATAATGAAGAAACAAATGATCTTTGCTGCATAAAATGTTACTTACGTTAAATAGCATCGTGGGGCCAACATTCACAAAACAATAAGTAAAGTGTGATCCAGACCAACATGATAAAGCAGCTTAAGGATTAAGAATTCAGTGAGCAATACGACAGCTGACAGGGGATGTCAGGTCTCAGGGAGATATTTGGGGGTGAGGTACTAATCGGACCAGATCTTCCTAGATTAGAAGAGGAGACAAGAATGTGTACTACATGTTAGTATCTTCTGCGTCAATGTCAGGTAAGTCTAGGAAAAAATTAGGCTGCCCTGTATGGTGGCTTACTTAGCACAAGGCTTTCCTCTCCAGAATAGCAGAGTGAACTCCTTAGGACACCGAGAAGCCAACATGGAGTTACAGACCAATATAGTATGATCAATAGAGTCATTTAAAATGTTTGAGCAAGGATGCAGATGAATATAACTTCTTAGGGAAAATTAGTCTAGCTATAGTGCACTGAATGTAAGTGACAGGGAGAATCAGGGTTAGGCCACCCATCTAGGAAGCTGTTGCAATGGTGATGGGTTGACAGTGGCAAATTCAACTGAAAAGACACACCTAGAAAAAAAATTGAGGGAAAACAGTAGTACTTACCAGTCTGCATAATGGTAAAGGTATTATTTTGTGTGTAGAATACGTGGTGATTTTGTATTTAAGTATAAACTCATATAAATTGTACACCCTGACATTGCTTTAACCGCATCCTTTCTTGCCCTTCCTTCTCTCCTGCCTGATGCTTTCCACACAACTAATTAATGATGCTGGATGAGTTCATTCAGTTTGCTGTAGGTAAAGGAAAAAAGGAAACAAAGCCTTTTTTTCATGAACCACCAAGGAGTTCCTAAAGAAATAGCATGGTTACTGTAAGGGATTGATTCCTCATTACAAATAATGTACTATTTGGTTTTTTCAGTAAAGTATATATGTGGTCAGTTTTCCTTTAATGTAATAAATACCCAAGATAAAGTAGCTAAAAAAGGGGGATAAGTGCTTGTTTTGGCTCATGGGTTCTGAGGCGTCAGTCCATGGTTTTTGGCTCTGTTGCATTTGGGCCTATTCCCGGGAAGTACATCATGGCCAGAATGTATAAAGAGAGGGTGGGCCAGGGACCCAATAACTTTTTCAAGGGCACTCCTCCAATGACCTAACTTGCTTCTAGTAGGCCCAGCCTACTAAAGGCACCATCACCTCTCAGTGGTACCACCAATAGGCAACCAAGCCTTTAACACATTGACAGATAGTCATCCAAACCACTATAGTATATTCTGTATTATCTATTTTAGTTTAAACAGCAAAAGTATACATAATTAGTAAATGATTTTGTATCTTCTCTGGATGCTTGCAGCAGAAGTTGTCAATGATCATACTGCTCTCGATGCTAGAATGATTTATAGCTTAGAACTAGAAAGAGCAACAGTGAATTTATTAGGGCTTTTTAACAACCTTCCACCAGCAGATATCTTCCATGTGCCCACTGTGTGCCTGTTGGTATGGACCGAGTTTCAGCAAGCCCAGCATTTATTCTCATGGAACACAGAGCCTCAAACACCTCTTTACAGATATGCTCTTCAGTGCTTTATTTTAAAAATTATCTTTCCAGATGTTGAAAACATCTTAAAGGCAGATGAATCATTTTTTCTACTTTTTATAAAATAGACTAGGTGGTAATTTGCCATTAGGATAGTGTTCACACACCACATACACCTAAACTGTGATTCTTATGAAAATAATTTTTAAAATGAATTTTTCTTTCTGCTTTGAGCTCTTTTAGGTTTGTCACAGTTTGGGGCTTTAGAAAATTTTCATTGGATGAAGCCAATTTTCATGATCTAAGTTAACAGTAGAATTTCTAGAAAGGCTAAGCTAAAATCTTCCACCGTCTTGGGCAAATGCAGGTTAATCTCATAAACTAAATCCAAGAACATGATTCCTGGGTCTTGCAAGGAACCTAGGGACAGCAGAATAGATAATACTGAATATAAATGGTCCTCAGCTATACCTCCCTTAGTTAAAATGGAAGAATAAGAACAAATCAAAGGTAGAGACTGGAAGAAAAAAAATAGTTTCACTTGTAATTCGGGATTTTTGGCTATTCTTGTTTGACAGATTTAAATGTTTCTTCTAACCTGGCAGCTCTCTCTATAAATTCCCAGCTTGAACTCTTACATAAGTGTTCACAGGAACAACTCCAAATATCTTAGACTCTCCACATCAATTTATTTCTTAAAAAACAAAAAAGTAAGAAATAGCTTAAAATGTAGTGTGATATTCTGGAGAATGGATGTTTAAATTCGAATATTCATCTTCTTCTGATCCAGGTTATTTAGATGTTATAGAATCACATATCAAATGAAAAAGCTTAAAAATCCTGGAAAGAAATGATCTATTTCTAAGTCAAAATGTCTAAGAATGACTTTCAAAACCTATGTTTTGAATTTGTCATACAAGTTCACTTTGGGGTTTTTGCTTTCGCTTTTAAATGAGTTGCTATTTTCTAAAAGGGCATACTTTTAAAAACAAAAGATATGTAGTACACATGGGAAAATAATGTTATTTAAAATTTAGTTGCCAGTCAAAGCTTTAAAATATTCTTCTAGTACTTTCTCCAAGCAGATCGTGGGGGCAAATGGAAATCCAAGCAGTGAAAGACCCTGCTGGGCTGCTCACTACAATCCTTCCACATGTATGCTGACTTTCCTTAGCCCTCTCTCAGCTATAAGGTGTGAACAGAAGAATAGTTAATTAATTGACTACCCTACCATTCTGCATTTCCTAAGAGGAAGAAGAGAAACCAGTTTCCAGACAAAACAGACTCAGCTGGTCTGAGCTTGTCTGGTATTTAGAACATGCTATTTTAGAAAATCAGGTTCTTAAACTGAGTTTGCACAACCTCAAAACTATTGTAGTGTGCACAATTTTATCAGAGCTAAAATCTTTTCTCTAGCTTAAATGTCCCAACACCCTGTCTGCGTATCTTACCAATAATCTGGAAGGATGGAAAAGAGATTAGATGTGTTTCACCCATTGTAATAGTTTTTCTTTTCTTGTGAAGAATATGATATTAAGGACAAGACATTATTCTCCTTGATATAAGAAGGGATTTTATACCATTGGCTAATTTAAAATATTTAAAGTGTAAGGACCTCAATGTTTGGGAGAAAAGAACCAGATATTTTCCATATCTCTCAGGTGGAAAAAATGGGAAACAGATCTCTCTTCCAGAGCAATTCTCTTCTTGTGGGGGTGTAATTTTTCCCACAGCCCATTCTGCCTGCTGAACTTCATTTACTTGAGTAAAAAATATTCTTTGCAGCAAGTCAGTTTACTGCTCATCCATTTTGGGTATTTGCTGGCATGCTTATTAAAATCCCATACCCTCCTAGAGTGATGGGATTAGGGGTCCAGGCACGATACTATCTTTTGTTTTCAAAGAAACATGATTAAAATCATCCCTGGTATTATGGGCTGAATTTTGTTCCCCCAAATCCATTCAGTGCAATCTACCCTCTAGTACCTCAGGATGTGTCTGAGTTTGGAGATAATATCTTTACTAAAGTAAAATGAGGATAATAGGATATCCCGCGATCCAAGATAACTGATGATCTTGTAAGAAGACACATACAAAAGAAAGATAAAAGGAACACGGGGAGAAGACACCAACAACAGTACATGAAAAGAAATCTCAGAATAAACCGATCTGCAACACTTTGATTTTGGACTTGTAATTCCCTGAACTGTGAGACAATAAACTTTTGCTCTTTATGCCACCCAGTCCATGGTGTTTGCTACGGCGGCCCTAGCAACTGATATTCCTAGAGTGACCATGTGCCCTCCCAGCCTCACCAAGCCAGCTAACGAAGAGCTTTCCTTACCTCCATCCTGACAAGGGCAGAGCAGTGTTCCATACAACTAGCAGAGGTGCAGGCCTCAAAACTCACCCGGGTGTTACAGTCTGATTTCGTCCACCTTCTTTTCCAGAACACACAGAGCTGAGAGCCTTGAGGAGGTCAAAGTCCTCAGGAGACTGAGCAGGGTAGAAGGGAGACAACATGCCAGCAAATACCTTCCACACAAACACCCAGAATGCAACAGGGAGAAAGTGTTTCTCAAGAACATATCTGCTGATGGTAAGTATTGTACTATGAGAAAATTAGGGACAAACTGGCTTATCAACATTCAGAGATCGAAAAGAAAGAACTTGATCTATAGGCCAACACAGAAAGTTGTCTTTTTAAAGAGACAAAAGCTTGGGGGTAGGTATCTTAGTTTTTCAGCCTTATAAGTGGATTTTAACTGCCGTATCCTGACACCAGCATCCATGTCACCTCTGAATGAAAATATATGTCCATTCATTATCAATCCTCCATAACAATAACCGAAACACAGCCATTTTAGTGTGTGTCCCTGTTTTCCTCTGCATTGGAATATTTGGCTGATTTTTCTTTTTCTTTTAATGTGTCCTTAACTTTCCATATTTCCTCACTTTTTATAAAATGAAAGATTCAACAGTTTTAAAATTGAAATGGGAGAAAAATATTTTCTTTACAGCTCAAAGGAACCAATAGTGCTCTTGATTACTGATATGCTGTCAAATAATACACAACTCATTACTTTAAATTTTTGCTTGGAAAATATCACCTACATCATTTTAGTGGATTCATGAAATGCAGATCAATCAGCATGGCTTCATCAACAGACGTTAATTTGCTGTTGACATCCAAAAATGCTGTGGAAGTACCTCATTTTTTGTACTTCTACTGATCAATGGCGGAGACACAAATAGAATTTCTTGACGGTTGGCAATGTGTCCCAACACATGCTCTCACCTCCTTCTACTGCAGAAAAGGAAGTGCACACATAAATTGCTCCAGAAAAATAAAGTGTGCAGGGGTTTGGAGGGAGGAGAAGGTGGGACTGGAGGACTGGGATGAACAGTGAATGGTAAGGTAAGATGACTCCAAGACTGGAGAGACTAATATTTAATGTGCTCTGGCTGATTGCTATCTGTGGGCTGATCTCCACCAATATTCTACAATTTACTTGAATAATGCTGCTGTTGTTGTTGTTGTTGTTGTTCTTTATTTGTTTCACATTATTACATATTATCCACTTCCTTCTTCCTTACTAGTTACTTCAACACTTCTTCATTCAGGACCTACTATGTGCCAGGCCCTTCTTATAGATTCTGGAACCGAATCAGTAGACACAGAAAGTTCTGCCTTTACAATCTACTATTATCATATCAACAAAGTGTACCCCTAGGATATAAGAAATAACCATTGAGTCTCCTTCATTTCCAGGTTAAAAATTAAGACTTGAGTTATGTTTTGACCTTTTAGAGTCAATAGCTTATATATTTCTCACTGGCGATGTGGCATATGTATCCTGATTAGAGATGACTAAGCATCATTTTATCCCCCGGCCAAGTTCTATTTCCATCCACTCTTAGTGTGAACGCCATCAGATATGTCCTTGCCCTCCCTCTGGATAGCATGCAAATGCTGCTCCTGGAGACTTTGCAGTCATTTCATCTTTGGAAGGGAAACAAAAACGAAGATGAAAATGATTCCTGGGGTTAGGCAAAATCCATGAAAATCACAGCGAACTGGATTGAGATTCCTGGTCAAGCCACACTTGAATCTGAACCTACTTCTAGACTCTTATGTGGGCTCATAAATCCCATTGATTGCATAGCTACTGTGTGTTAGTTTGGAAATATGTATAAAATTTTTGACATGTGTCCATTCAAAGTTGAAGCTTAATTTCTCCTTCCCTTCAAAATGGGCTAAAGACAAATTTCTTCTTCACTTGAAAGAGGGCTGGAATTAATGACATGTTTCTAATACGCAGAATCTGGTAGTAGTGGTGGTGTGTGATTTCTGAAGGGACACCATGACAACAGTGCTAACTCCACCTCATCCTCTTGGCTGATGGACTCTGGAGAAGACCAGCTGCCTTATCGTAAGGACAGTCAGACAGCCACAGGAGAGAAGCTGAGCCATGTGACCACCAAACAGCACAGATTCGCCCATGACATGAATGAGCTGCCATGGAGCTCACATCCTCTATCACCAGCCCCACTCCAGAGGCTAAAGCTCTATCTGACATCCTGAGCTGCAGTTTTCTGTAGGGCTTTGACTTCGTTGATCTATCCTGAAAAAATAATAAATGAATATTGCAACATCAAGCCGCTAAGTCTTGAGGTCATTTCTGTATAGCATTAGATTTTGGTAGTAGAAGTGGGGACACACAGTCAGTGAGAAATTGGGGCAATATTGAGGGGAACATAGACGAAAACCAAGAGTCTCAAAGACACCGGAAATAGATGCTCACTGGCCATAAGGAGGCTCCAACTACTCAACTCGAAGCACTGGCCACATTTCATGGATAAAAGAGTGAATCAGTAAAGCCAGAAGCCAAGAGAGCAGAGCCAGGAGCCATGGAGAACCACTCATACATCTTGAACTTTAAGGAAGTGTCACTGTGCATTCCGGGGATTACAAAATTTTTAAGAAGCAGTGCCTCCCGGGTGCCTACGTTGTGCACAGTGGTTATTTGGTGCCTGCCCCACCATTATATATTAGGGTTATGTCATGTTTTTAGCTCATTGGTCTTCAGGTCAAGAGCAACTTATCAAAAAAGCTGAGCTCACAAAACAGCACAGATTAAACTTTCAGAGGTAATGGGTTGAGTGTGCTTTGCATGTAAGAATGTATACTTTTTTTTTAACAGTTATAATAAATTTTAATCATTTTTTTCATAACATAGAAGATCTTTAGTTTGGCTTTTAAATTTTTCTATTGTGGACATTTATGATGTACATGGTGCTATAGATTGAATTGTGTTTCCCTCAAGCTCATATGCTGAAGTTTTTTTTTTTTTTTTTTTTTTTTTTGGTGGTGCCGGGGATCGAACTCAGGGCCTTGTGCTTGCAAGGCAAGCACTCTAATCACTGAGCTAAATCCCCAGCCCAATATGCTGAAGTTTTAACTCATTAACTCTTTAGAGTCAGGAATTAATGACGTTATAAGCATGGAACTCTGATCTCATAGGACCAGTGTCCCTAGTACAGACCCCAGCGAACACATTCTCTCTCCTTGCACCACGTGAGGATGTGAGAAAAGGCACCTGTCTGCAATCCAGGAAGAGAATCCTCACCAGGAAGCAAGTGAGACAGCATTTTGATCTTGGACACTCCAGTATCCAAACCTGGGAGAATACATGTTTCTGCTGTTTAAACTGCCAAGTCGATGAGATTTTGCTGTGACAGCCTGAGCAGAATAAGCATACAATATATTAATCTCAAAACCTATAATTCTTAGGAGATGAAACCATTGAAGACTTGGGTCTGATCGCAGCTCATTTATGTGCTCAAGGGCATCGTTCCTAAACTGTTTGACTTTGTCAGCAGTCGAAGGGTTTTAACTGCACACACCATGTGACACGGGCATATACGCAGTGAGCTGACAAAGTTTAAGGCATTTCTTTGGACCATGTAATAGATGGGTTCTTTTTTGTTTGTTTGTTTGTTTGTTTGTTTGTTTTTTGATGCTGGGGATCAAACTCAGGGCCTTGTCCTTGCAAGGCAGGAGCTCTAACCACTGAGCTAAATCCCCAGCCCTGGACCATGTAACAGAAAACTGAGTTAGACATACTTTAAATGTGAGTTTAGTAGGCTGTAGTTGTGTGACTCTTTATCAACTCTAATTTGTTTTCACAAACCAGGTGAATAGAGGAATGCTTTGCAGGCCTGCTGCCCCCTCACCCCGTGTCAAATAGTCTGATTTCATGATACAGCCTGTAGCAGGCTGTGCTGTGCCCAGCTCAGTTCTTTAATTTTACTGGGAAAAGTAACAAGATATGAAACTGAATTCTTCAGCATTTTGCAAGTTTTTATGTTTTCTTTTTGCGGTCATCTCCTCAGTGTAAATACAGATAAAGTTGGATTTTCCTTTGGTCTAACAAAATGGTTGAACAGGTACAGTGTTTGAATATTAAAACTGTTTTCCATGATAGATTAAGAACTCTGAAATATACATTTAAAGACTCAGCAAAGGAACTAAAACACAAGATAGAATAAGTTTGTCTAAAAGATTGGTAAGACTTGAATATGCCATTGTAACTAGTTTGAAAGGGAGCTTTTCCAACGAAACAAGCTACAACATCCTCATTTATATACATAGAGATGTGTTTCAATCATTTTAAATGTACTTATTAAATAGAAAGTGAAAGGAACAGAGGCAAAAATTGAATTGAATATGAAACAAAACAAAAAAACTACATGTAGAAAGTAGAATATTTATTCAGACATTGAGGGTAAACAGTAGTAAATATTTTTTCAGATTATACCAAAAGCAGTAATTCATTAAGGTTAAACAAATTTTAAGCAGAAGGCATGAAAAGATTTTTGAATTATTTGATATTATGAATATAAAGAGAAGTACGTAATCTAAACAAATTGCAAAATGGTCTTTGGATTCTTGCTGATCTGCCACAAAGTGCTAGCACTGATTAAGTTAACATCAAATGTAAAGTGTGCCACTAGAAATGAAACATTTTTGACAAACTGGTTAATGAAGCTCATCAATCATAAGTAAAATAAACCAAAAAGAAATATTTGAAACACCCTACAACTTCACTATTTGTTTATATAACAAGTAACTGATATTTTTCATATAGTTTAATTTCTTGATAGTGGTCTTCACAAAGTTTACATCACCTTCATAAATTTAATTGAAAGAGTTTATTTCAACTATTTATTTAAAGACACTCAGTTAACTGGACTGAGGCTGTAACTCAGTGGGTCTAGCATGTACAAGGTCCTGGGTTGGATCCCCAGCACTGAAAAAAGACAAGACAAAACAGAACAAAACAAAACAAACAAACAAACAAAAAAACCAGAAATTCTCTTTGGCATGTTAAAGGAAAAACTAAATGTTTTAAACCATTTTATAACAAATGATACAAGAAATCTTTGCATTTGACAAGCTGATAATCGAATATGATACCAAAGTTTTAAATGTTCCAGAGGTAGGTTAAATAGCTAATTCAAATAAGATTACATTTATTTTCTCAGTTGTTTTAATATCGTTATATTCGTATATTTTTATAAAGTTCACAATTATATTCCTTTCCTCTTTCTGAATTAAATTTTCTTTATACTAATTTTCTACTCCTTATTTTTTAATGTTTCTAGAGGGGCTTAAAAATGCATGTTTCAAGCCCTATGGAATGTGATGAATCTATCTTATTAAAATAATTGTGATTAGGTAATGTACCACTTTCAAAAGTCTTGAAAGAGTAAAGTGTAAAAAAGTGTATGAGGGAAAATGGGGTTTGTTTGTTTGTTTGTTTATATTTTCACAGTGCCAGGTATCGAACCCAGAGCCTCACCGATGTTCGGCATTGGTGAGCTGTGCCTCCAGCTGTGTTTCCAGCTCCTTTGGAGTCAGTTCAATCTCTCTTTTTACTTTGCTGTCTTATGGCTGTTGAAAGATGTACATTTCTCACAAACAGATAATAGTTATCATGTAAATATCTCTTTAAATAAGAAGACAAACGAAAATGAAGACATTCTCTTTTCTAAATTAAGATGCAACGCAAGGAATAAAGATTGCCCCAAATGAGAGAAAAACGCCTTCTCCGGCAGTTTTTTGGGGGTATATGAGAGACTGAGGATGAAAGAAGGGAAGTTGTGAAGCTCTTTCTCCAGTCCCTAAGAGTTAAGCTCAATCTTTCAAATCATCTTACTTCCGAGAGGGCAGAATTGCCTTTCCCTGCCCAAATTGGCCATATGCAAATATTCCATGACATTAAAGTCAGGTATTTGCAGAATAGCCGAGTTACTTTTATGTGAGCTCAGATGGAAGTCTCTGGATGATGTGACAATTACATCTCCATAGGATGTTCCCTGTGGCTCAGTCAATGGGATTTAGTTAGATAGCTGATTCCCAAGGCAGAGTTTTTAACAGTAGTTAAAACAGTTACATGGTGCAAATGTAACAATAATCTCTGCTTCGATCAAGACCAACAAATCGATTTGCACATTAAATTATACATAGAATAAAATATTTTAAAAGTGAAGATTGTACATTGTTAAAGCACTGTTGGAATTTATCAACAAGGACACCAATGTGTGTCTTTCTATGATGGTTTTTTTTAAGTGAAAACAGTTCTCTTATATGCTTTTGTTGACCTAGCATGTGTTTGAGAGAGACAATACTGTACTAAATGACCAAAAACATTTTAAGAAAATATCAAGTGGAGCCATAACATGCAAAGAAGAAGAGTATGAGGAAGAGTAAAAGAGAAAGAAGGTGAGGGAAACAAGGAAGATATAGCTCATCTTTCCAGGCCGTGTAATAACACAGAAGAGATCAAGGTAAAGTAAGCCCCATAAAGACAAATAAACAAATAATATACAAAGAACCAGTAATAGAAACATTTTTAAAGTACTCTCAGGAGCAGATAACATTTTCTTTGTAAGTCATATGGTTTTAATAATTTAAAAAAAGGTTTTTTTTTTTTTTTGGCACTAGAAATTGAATCCAAGGTCTTCTTAGTGCCCTGAACTCCAGCCACCACACTCAGCTGAACGATTTTTGTTTTTCCATTATTGAGGATCGAACGCAGGGCCTGCACGGTGAGCTACATCCACAGCCCTTTTGATATTTTATTTTGGGACAGGGTCTCAGCAAATCACTGAGATGCCCAGACTGGACTCAAGCTTGCCATCTTCCTTCCTCAGCTTGATAGAATACAGTTTTAAAATGACAGATCATCACTATTTTTCATCTAATCTAGAAAGAGTTTTAAATACTTTGGTGAGATTCTGTAACATTTCATATTTTCTCAGAATGTACCTAAAAAAACCCACTAACACTAGATTTCATCCTACACTTATTTCATTCTATCTATTAAAGAGTAATTTCCCGCAGATGTATAAAGTAACCCTAACAGGAAAAAAAAAGCACATACATTTCATTTGGTTATGAATTTCGAATTAAATTTTATTTTTCATTTGCTGAATATATAATTGGGTAATTTATGTATTATTTTGATCAGTCTTGTATGTTAATAATAATTGTAATGAGAACCATTTATTGAAAAATGCAACATTTAGAGCTATGTAGTCATATTTAAATATTTCATTTTTAATTTGTATATTTTGATCACAGAAGGAATAATAAAGCAATGAACAAAATTTTAAAGATATTACACTAAACTAAAACCTACAAAAGAATAAAAATGAAATACAAGTTCAAAGAGAAAATGGCACAATATCCCATTTCCTACAATTGAAGAGTTTATATATTTCCTTTAATAATATATGGTGTTAAATCACTTTGCTATTAAAATCTCACTGACTACATTTAAGAGAGCGTCATAGTTTTATTTTTATCTGTCTATATTATAGTATGCTAAAACTTGCATTGTTTGCAACTATTTAAGCTTATGAGGAAAATTGTATGTCAGCTTAAAAATGATTAAGAGGTCGCACTTTGCAAAATAATAGCGTAAAACATCGACAAACATCTGAAGATCATTGTTCCAAAGCACAATGAAACATCCTTTCTGAAGCAAAACTATCTGAAAATTGACTTATTTTTACTCATTTGAATAGCTTTGTCACTTTTTTTCAAAATAGTAATCAATGAGAAAAATCACTTTATTAAACATTTCTGTGATAGACTGTGTATGATTTTGTTGAATTAAGTAAGAATTCCATCACAATTTCCAATGTTTCTTGAAACTAGATTTCTGATGAAGCTGATTTTTTTTAGGCTTGGAAAACCCACCCAGAGAAAATGTTTAACTTTATATTTAATAATATGCTTTGCACACAGGTTTCAACAGTAACCTCAGGGTGTTTTTGAAGAAACAAACACACACACACACACACACACACACACACACGTAAGAACTTTAACTTTTAGCATCTTTGAAATACACTGAGTTCTTATTGTCTTAAAGAATTAGTTTCATTAGACATATAAAATAAATTAAATCACAGTACATAATTGAAACAGTACCTAGTACATAAATGTAACCATCTGGACTCAAACTGAGAAGAGCAAAATATGGCTTTCACTGGTATGTTCTTGTCTCAACAGATGTTTCAAAGCCCACGTGGAGGATCTGAATCTCTTAAAATAACACAACATTTCAGGAGCAGCATTAAAATTATCAGCAACAAACTGCTGTTCATTAAACCTAATGAAAGTGCAACTAGAGATAGAATTTCAGAGTATGTTAACAATGAGAAAGACTCGTAATTATACTCTTCAGGATATTGTTTTATGGAAGATGCCCAATAAATATGTGTGAGTGAAGCTATATCCACAATTATGTTAAGAGAAGTATTCCAAATCCGAGAAGACAGAAGGACTTCTATGTGTGTGCATGCGTGTAATTTAGCAATTTTAAAACTAAATCATGTTACGCACACTAAAGCCTCCCCGTCAATATCTTTCAACATTGTTCCTCTCAGTTGGAATCTAAGAATAACAGTTCCTCTGCGCAGAGACATTCTGTTCCTGTCTCGACCATGACTAGCTAATTGATCCTGGCATTTGCATGTGATCGGGCACCCCACCCTTTAACTTGCACACTCTTTCCTTCTTCAAGTGTGACTGATCATCCAGTAATCACCTTCTCTGAGAGCATTACTTCAATTTACTTGAAAGCAAAAATTGGAAGGAGCCAATAAAACAGGGAGAAATGAAAGACATCTGATAAACACTAATCACAAGTAATGACTTCAATCTGTTTTAATAAAACGGCGCCTATTTATTCCCTGGGTCTATGTCTGTTCCTTACAGAAGAATGAAATAAAGAACAGGTCTGGGAAGTCTGTCCTCAGTGAAGAGCGTGGAAAGGCGAGCAGGTCATGGAAAATAAATTAGAATCTCTATTTTTAAAAAGAAGCATGAGAACCTAAGAGGAAAGGGAACACGGACTTAAAGTTTTTGAGCAAAAGGGATTTTAGATCCTAATAAACTGATTAACCTCATTTACCCAAAGGGTGGGTGACTTTTAGTGATGTATCCACAATTAAAGAGTCAAGCTTCCTGCTTCCCCATTAGGCCCACTTTCCAGGAAACTCAGATTTGGTGTCTTCGGACAGCTGTCCGGGAGCCGGTCCAGCATGTAGGGCCTGGGTAAGATGCTGACCTAATGGGTAAGAGGATGCCTTGCATTCCAGGGTGGCTCTTCAGAGAAGGACTGTCCAACTTCTCGGGTAAGGACTTCACGAGACCTGGTGCAGCTGGACACAGAGCTGAGGCAAGGCCTCACATTTAGGGGGCACCTCAAGGCCACTGGGAGTCTTCATGTACGCGCGCCAGGTCCTTAGAGCAGTGGTCTTCTCACAAGCTTCCCTTAACCCACCTGATTCCCATCCCTCAGTCTGACGGCTGGCCCCTCTGCAGAAACCCCCACCGCAGGCCTGCAGAGCTGTAGGAAGTAGGCTGCACAGGGGTCCAGCAAAGCCTGGGAGGCTGGCATCGTGCTGAGGTCCTTGGGGCAAGACCACTGAGCCGGCTCCAGTGCAGACTGTGTGTGTGTACAGAGGAGTTATTCCATTCCCCTATTCCCTATTACCTCTCCTGTACGACCAGGAGGAAATTTCTTTTTTTTTTTTTTTTTTTTTTTTGCTTTCTTTACAGGGGGGCGCTAAATCCCCAACCTCATCCAGGGGAAGATCTCTAAGGTCTTGTCTAAATTTTAATTATCTAAGAGGACTTGTGCTTCGATTGGTTTGGTGTTCTAAGGTAGTTAACTCATGTCTGGATCTTTCGCTATTAGAGACATGAAAAAAGTCAAGAGAAGGGGCACCGGAATGATGCTTTACGGTTTGGTAACTTCAGCCCAGGACACAAGTGGTCCCTTTCCCCAGGACCTCGTGCCGCTGACTTCTCAGTATTTGTGCACAGCAATGGTCTGGGGAAGATGGGTGCCAAGCCTGTGGGTTTCAAGCCTGTCCCCAGCACATAGAGCACTGTAGCTTTGGGCAAGCTACTGAACCTCTTTGATGGCAGTTTTCTTAAGTATAAAGCGGGAATCAACGCTGTGCCAGCCCAGCAGGATTCCTGTAAAACTTAATAGTGTTAATGTATATAAACTAAACGGACATTAATGTATAATGTATCAGCCAATGCCAGGCAGTCGACACATTCACCAACACCTTTTATGATTGTTCCCTGAAGACCTGGAAGATGGAAGTTAAGGCTATCTCGGGGAGGGACTGAACACAGCACTGAGTTTGAAAACAACTAACGTGATCATGCATACGGGTGCTGAGAGCAGGCCTCCATTCTGGCATGTGACAGAGAGACTTGATAGAGTAAATCCTCTTCTCTGAATGATACTCACAATGATACCCTGTAACCCGGGACTGAATTAAATAGCCCACGACCCCTTTGCTTCCCCTCTTCTGGCTGAAGTAATTGGTTAAAAAGCAGGGACTGTGATTCCCACCACCCCAAACTCAAAGTGAGACGTTCTCTCAGAGAGGGTAACAAAAGTGAAAAGCGGAGGCCAAAGATTTAGGCAAAGAGACTTGAGTACACACTTCGCGGCCCGCTCCTGGACTCCTTCTGCAGCTATTGCTAATAATGCTCTGTTTGAACACACATACAGAAACAATAATTCTATTTATAAAAGTATGTTAATTTGACAATTCGATCCATATGAGCTACATTACATAATGTGAACGTCTTTATGAAGTCTATAAAGTTTTTGAGTGACATTTCATCACAGCACAGGGCTGCCTTTTAGTCCTGATTTCAAACGCACCCTGCAGCTGGTAATGTACGTTTCGGGTGCTGACGGATGGCTGCGCTCGCTCGCCGAGTATTCATCAGCACCACCTCTTCTTGCTAACTTAACTCAGCTCGCATGAAATCCTTTTAAACAACAGATACATAAGGTCCTCCAAACATATTTCGCTTGGCTTCCTGAAAGTTTGTAAATATGATTCTCTAATACTGAGCATCAGATTCAGAACGTGGAGCAGGGAGCCTAGACTCTCCCAGTGGATTCTTGTTTAATTAAATTCAACAGTTTCCTGCTAGGAAAAGTCAAATGCAGCACAATTTTATCAGCTTACCTGGAGTTAGCAATTTTCCTGAAATCTCCAAGGGGAAAAAACGCAGTGGTAATATTTGGACTCAAAGCAAGTGGTCATTTCCCGACACACAATTAACCTCTGCAACTTGATTCTCAGGCCTCAGACAAACCCACAACAGAATACACTGCACATTCATCCGCATGCAGGAGAATTTCAACTTGACAACATATACATCTCCAAATGAAAAGATGATTAAAATTTAAGAATTTATCCTGAGTATATAAAGAAATTACAAAAAGCAGGCATTTCTATTTTAAAGTGGGGTAAAAAACAGACAAAATGCATTGTCACTGGGCATGGTGGCTACGCCTGTGACCTCAGCACTCGGGAGGCTGAGGCAGGAGGATGGCCTTGAGTTCAAGGCTGGCCTGAACCACATAGTGAGACCCTGTCACAAAAAGCAAAATATAAACAAATAAATAAATAATCAATGAAAGAATGCACTTTTAAATATATGTACCAGAATCTTTTAATTTTTCTAAAGAAATGAGCTATAACACAGGACACCCTGTCTTTAAATAATTCCAAAACTAGAAATCGGTGTAAGTGGTTTCCTTTTTTAAAAAAAAAAAATCTAGAAATAATTTACTTTCAGTGATTTTGATATTCTTGTTTTTTCTAAATTTATCAAAAAGTACAGTTCATAGAGCCTGTTACTAGCATTAAATTAGAGACCTTTCCTCCAAATTAAGGGATGCATTCTATTTCATTTCTAATAAATACACAGATAAAAATGGAAAATGTTGCACAGCTTATTACTTATCTGAGGACCACAATTATGATTTAAGGATGGAGACACATGTTAAAGAGATAAACAATTGAAATAAATTAGATAATCACACAACTCGTTTCTTGGAATTAAACTTTAACACAGGATATAGTCACCCATATCAATTGCTTGAAAATGAAGATGGGAACTGGGCTCTCGCTCTGTAGTTCAGGCTGTCGTCAAACTCCCAGCAACCCTCTTTCCTCAGCCTCCGCAGCGCTGGGGTTGCCGGCACGAGCCACCAAGCCCCGCCAGGACGGGAATATTTATATAAGGAATAACTATCTTTGTGATGTTAAATAACACATCACGTCATTTCCATTCAGGTAAAGTCGATTTAATTTAAAGTTACAAAAAAGTTAATTCAAAGATTTTTGTCCTTTAAAAATAAATCTTTCTATTAAACTACTTTGTTTACTAACTGAGGGAATACATTAAAATAAATGTTAACTCCATAAGATTTAAGTGCAATTTAAGCACAGTAATTCATTGTCTGGCCAAATCACAGTTTAGACCTGGGGATGCTTCTTTAAATAAATAACTGCTTATCTAAATCTCTGAAGCCTGAAAAGTTAAGTTTTGAATTTCCCAGAAACAGGCAGCAGGCTTTCCTACAAGAGTCTGGATATAGATCTGTTCTGGGGCCGTAAATCCCCGGAGCCTGATTCACTGGGAGGTCAACGCCGCCAACATCGTTCCTCCTTTCTCACTAATACCAGGCCCTGCCAAGTGACTGTGCTGCTTTGGGCCACCAGAAATCAGCAAATAAGGATTTCGGTATAAAAGACAGAGGCCTCTAAGTGCTGTTTCTCCATCTTAGTGAGTTACAAGAGATGTTCTTAGCTCTTCTGACTCCTTTTACAGTTGTTACTGACACACAAGTTTCTAACACTCATTTTCAATTCTACGGTTCTGAGTTAGAGCTTCCTCACAAGAGTTTGTCCCCTCGCAAATTCCTAACCATTCTATTTCTAGCAAGCATCATTTTGAAAGTTCTGAGCTGGGCCATGGCCCTTTCCTTGGAAGTCCTCCCCTTTGGCTTCCAAACTATGACGTGAGTAAGTTTCAAAGACCAATGTTGGTGGCTGTGCCCATCAATTCAAGCACACAATAGAACCTTAATAAGTATTTCTTGAACAAATGCATGATGAATTAATTAATCTCCCATGGGGAAAAATTAGCAAGGTGAGAATCAATCTCAGGGATCGAAAAATAGTTTCTAACATGCTTTGCTTTACATAGAATGCTTAGGTGCTAAAATAAAATAAAAAAATTAAAGTTGTTTTGTGACTTTTTACAATACAGTTGAATTGGGGCTGGGGATTTAGCTCAGTGCTTAGAGTGTTTGCCTCGCAAGCATGAGGCCCTGAGTTTGATTCCCGGTACCAAAAAAAAAAAAAAAAAAAAAATTACAGTTGGATACCATTAATTGCATTTTTCTTTCAAGTAAAATATTTTAAAAAGCAAGAAAAGAAAACTGTACTTCTCTAAAAAAAAATCAAAATAATTCTATTTAGTAATGACCCTCAAATTTACAGGGATACAGATGTATTTCTACTTCCTGGTATCTAAATAGTTAAAGTTTTCTCATCATAATTTCCTACTGTGACACACAGAATGACACTGTGTGGCATATATTACTCAAAGCAGTCCATGTTCAAGTACCCAGCTCAATAGCTCTCCTGCTTTTGGCGTAGTAAGAATCATATTAAATAATGGATTCTGTGTTCTATTGCGCAAAAGCAAATGATACGTAATTCATGGCTACTTAGTACTTTGTGCTGGGAAAATGCTATTACATACTTTACATCGCTTTGTCAGCATCAACACCTTGTGCGTTTCAGTGTGTAGTCTGTCCCAGGCCACCCAGCAAGCAAGCTTCGGAACACTTTGACTCGTTTCCCCGAGAAACTGCCGTCATAAAATATCAAGGTCATAAGGCAGTCGAAGAGATTTGTATTTTGTTAGGAGTCAAGGATGAAATTGGTAGTAGACTGCGATATTTCCACGTACAATGATAATTAGGAAATAAGTAGTGAACGGTCTGTCGTCATAAAGATCATCCGCGAGCTATGGGACAACTATGAAAATAACCACTGCTTTGTTTGCAGTATACTTTGGTGAAAACAATTTCACTGATATTATACGTTGGCAGATTCTTAGAAAATGAAATGGGAATCCCATTGGTAAGTTGCACATACTCCTCTTTGGGGACAGAAGGGATACATAAACTTGGTATTTTGCACTGAAGATATTTGTGATCGTGCCAGGAGCTTGGAGCCGTAACTCATTTCCATAAAACCCCACATGTTTTTCTTACAAATAGATTGGCCAAACCAGCATGTTCATTGTTTGTACAATACTTGTAATTGTTTGCACAATACTTGTAATTTCTTCCAGTTATGAACAAAGATGTGCTGCCAGCAGGAGAGAGGGGAGTCCAAGAGACGGAAAGGCTGAGCAGGGGACTCCCAGGAGTCCGAGCCGCTCAGGCCGCAAAACATGGTACTGAAGAACATTCACAGCGCTGCTTCTGTGTCCATCTCTGCTCAGTCCTTTTTGGATATCAGTTTCTAGGCATAAAATGAGAAACATTCACAAACAGAAAGCAACAGTTATTCTCTACCTGCCTCTTCCACCTCCTGTTCTACCCACACATTCTACGCACTATGTGGACACAGCACAAGGATGACATCGACAAAACCTGTGCTCCACACGTGATCTCTAAGTGGAGATGACACTCAGGACACCCCCCATCATCCTTGCCTTGCATTTCTCTCACCTGGGATGCGGTGGAGAAAGGTGTCAGTAGACCGGTGGATGGACACAGAAGCCACGATCAGCCACTAACAATCAGACCTCCCCAAGCCCAGCCTGACAACAGCACCCAGGTGACCTCCGCAGAGATCTGAGGTAGTCACTAGCCAACACGCTCTTGGACAACAATCTAAACCGAAATACAAAGTACATTGCCGATGGCAAGACATCTAGAACACAGCCACGACTTTAAACAAACTCCCAGGACTGTCAATCTTCGCTTTGGACCAGCCTTCCTTCAAATACCCTCCAAATCTTTAAGGTTGCTCTCCCCGCTGTAGTTGTCTCTGCTTTGTAAGAGTTAGCAGCAATATCTAGTTAAATGTGCACTTACAGAGAATGGCAGGTAATGTATGGGAAGATATTTAAAACCTGTAAGTACAACTCTGTTTTATATTTAAAACTACTGTACTTATAGCTCCCAGCATCTGCCCCTGAGGAACACAAATAAAGTTGTAGAATTCTGCCAATATCAATAATTTATTATATTCTTGCTGTGAAATGAGTAAGGAGAAGCTGGTAATCATTATCCATTTCAGAAGAGTGAATAATACCCCAGATTCACAGTCTCCACACAGCAAAAATGATTTGATGGACACTCTTCAATCCATAGATGTCTCAAGGAAAGTCCTTCTGGAGAATCCAGGGTCCCTGTAGCATAAAAGACAGTATGCAATACACAATCTGCTCTCTGGGAACCTGATATCTTAAAATTACCAAGAATATTATGAAAGGAAATTATAGATTCAGAAGTAAAATATATTTTTGCTTTCTAGAATCTCATTACTCAAACTTCATTTGCCTTTCCAGTATTGTATACAGACATTTCTCATTTAACGACTAATTTCCATTACTGCCATAAGGAATTGTATGTAGTATGTACACTACAATATTCAGAACAAAGAACTGGTCAAAGAAAACTTCAACTCGATGACTTTGCTTTTATCTGCCTACCTCTTACATGCAATAATATAGTGTATTACAGAATATAGGACTGTGTGCTGTATTGTACAGTATAATCAGCAAAAATTATTATACTCTATAAACAAGGTGCACTGTATAAAATAAAGAAGCCCTATAAATAAGATGTAGAAACTATACAAAAAAAAAAAAAAGACGAGTCATAAGTCCAATCAGCAAGTCAGAAGTCCAAACAGTGCACCTCGGTCCTAAATCTGAACAGTCATTAAAAGGTAGGTCATTAAATGAGGAGTATCTGTATACAACACACACACACGCACATGTGCATGCACACACATATGTATCACAATAAATTACATATAAGTATATAATTTCACAGTAGGTTGACAGGTGGCCATGTCACTTCTATGAAGTTGTTGTCTCCACTCCATCTCCCTTAGAGATCCCATCTTCCCCAGCACTGAGGGTAATTCCCTATTCCTTTCTGTTGTTTGTATCCACTCCCTTCAGCCCTAAATGCTTGGCAATGCCCTCCCCCATCAAGCCTACTTTGTATCCCTTGTCTGATTAGTGTTTCTCCCTCAAAAAGGCTCTTGGCGTGTCCCAAAACAAGCCGAGTTAGTGTTAAAAGTCCAGATGAACTTGTTATCAGCTGACCTCTTTTGCATAGTTGTCTAACCTCTCCACGTCTCCTACTGCACTGCATACACAACACCTTCTGTTTATCAGTCTAGTAAAGTGATCAAGTTAGCTGCCAGCTTAATAAATGGAATCCTAGCAACTATGGAAAGCTCTACATTCAAAAAATTAATATATTTTCAATCATCAAGGTCTAACTGTACCAATTTGTGTTTGCCTGCTGGTTAAGACTGATATTAAAGTTAAGGTAAAACCAATTAGATGCGAAGGAGAAAGCTGAATGGATACACGGGAAAACAGAGTTACTGGGACTCTCAGGCAGGGTGTACCTGAGCAAGTATTTTTGCATTAAACATTTCCCACTCTCTAGCCCAGGTAGAAGTATTACAACGGGCAGGATGAAACTACTTCCTATTGACAACAAATTCCTCAAACATATTGCCCATTCATCTCTCACCTAAATATTTTGCTCCCAGAAAAAGATTTTTACTATGCATAAAACATTCAGGTGAGCTGTCTCTATGCAAAAGGAGCAGAGAATCTTAAAGTACCGAAGCTTATAATTTAAAAGTCTCATTCTTATTTGTACACGAGTCCAAGAAACATTCTTGATACTGACCTTAGAAGAGCAATATGGCCAACCATTAGAAAACGCCTCTCACGGCTTTCTTACTTACGAAGATGCAGGTGGAGGATGGTAGGCTCAGGTTAACTGCACTGGGCCGTCTGGCAGTCTGTTCAGAAACACGTCTCTTTAAAAATAGCACCAAGAGTTTCCCTCTTCATTTAGACATTGCTTTAATTACCTTCTGCTAACAGCCTGTTAAAGTCTGTCCAAGTGACTGACATATTTGCAAAAAGTATTATATTTCTCAATCTCAAGGGAGGCCCCGACTGAGAAAACAATATGTGGCTGTCTTTGAGACAAAGCCTGAAGGAAAGTTTCAGACCCCACTCTGGAAAATGCTGTACACGCCAGGAACACACAGGGTCCCTGCCAGGAAGGACCCTTTCATGTCTGCATTGTCCCCTCATCTGAAGAACACGGGACCGTTCAGGGAACGAGTGCCAGGTACCTCCAGTACTGGGCAAGCCTTCTACTTCCTGACACCGTTAGGATACTTTTGTCCCCAAATCTGAGTCATTTCACTTTTGATTGCTGAGGTCCAGCTTGTATTTTCTTCATCAGGTTTATCGTTATGCCTGTCACGGAGTGCTTTTTAGGAGTTAACATTATTAGAATTCCTGTGTTTCCTGCCCCACGTCTGGGGAAACAGGCGAGGTTTCCACAACCTTGCGCCCCTCTTACGCGGTAGAAAGATGGAGAAATCCCGGTTTGCTGGCACATTGCTACATCTGCCCTGTTTTTGTTTGGGTTTTGCAACTGTTGACAGAGTGGTGGATCTGGACCACATGGGAGGAGCCACCACAACTGTGTCATGTGAGGGTCACAATTCCATGGAATGACTGAGCCAAGTCGTCGTAGAACATGGATCCCTTCCTGAAACTCACATTGTTTCAAGACTGTAAAATTCAGTCTTTCTTTGTGTGTGCATGTGAAATGAACTGTACTATACAGTTCACCTCCCTGGTCCAGCAGGGATCTGTCAGGCAGATTGGGCCAATTTAAAGAATGAAGACACACGCACACACACACACACACAAGAATGAAGACAAAGAAACACGTGCCAGAATTCTGGGCAGAGGCCTGGTCAATTAATTTCAGAAAGGAGGCTGTTTGATACTGTTGTGGCACTTATTTCTTGGGTCCCCATTGGGAGTAGCAAAAGCAAAATAAACACAGTGTTTACATGAGCTTACTATCCAATGGTGGTGAGGGAGGGATTAAAACAAAATTAAGTGCACAAATAACAATTTAAGGAACTGGACTGAGCATGTGGTAAGATTAGAATGTGTTAGAGAAACAGAAAGTTACTGCATTCTCCACAGGCCAATGTTTAAGTGAATATACACATTCTGCACTTAAAATGGTGCCTTATTAAGAAAATTAATTATTTAGTAATATAGTTAATTTAAATATTGCCAATAACTCTACATGTGATCTTATTTTGGACAGATCACTTAAACTCTCTTAAACTCCCTGAATAAGGATGTTAAAATTGATGAGCTCTGAATTCTCCTGTAACATTATGATTCTAAGATTCTAAGGTATTCTGAGCAATAATAATAGAAAGCGAAGTAATTATCCCTGATCTAATTATGGTGTAATTAGGTAGCAGATGATGTGCAAGTGATAATGGGTCGCTGATGATTTCCCTACCTGCTGATTCTCTAGCCTACATGACTTGCTCTGAAAATGGATTTCTGGTTTGGATTAGTAGAGTGACTGGGAGACATTGTTATTCTGTCCCCCACAGTCTGCTAAGTGGCATTCAATTAATCACATGAAATGCTGACTTATAGGTTGCTATAGTCTTCATTTAGAAGAAATATGTCCGTTCAAGTCAGATCAACTAAAATTCATAACAAATTGTATGTTCTGGGGCTTTCCTTTTGGAATGAAACACATTGGAAATTAATAGGCATTTTTGCTTAGTTCAGTCATTTAAGGATTTTATTTTGCTCACTGAAAATAATGTAGCTAGTTTCACTGAGAGCTTACGTGTTTATATACACCAATTTCATCATGATAATTTTGGAAAATCAGGTCGTAACAGGATTCAACATGAAAAATTGTAATTCTATGGAAGAAAGAATCAAACTTACATGAAGCTTTGGGGAAGATATAACTTTTAATGATTAAAATGTATACTATAGATCAGGATGAAACTTTCCAGAAATACTAAGACAAAACAGGAATCTCCTAGAAATAATCTTTTGTGGCAGATCCTTTCAGGAGCCCCTATTAGGTGTCTGTTCAATTTATCAATAAAGCTATTGACTTGCAGGTTGGGGATTTAGCTCAGTGGTAGAGCACTTGCCTAGAAAGCACAAGGCCCTGAGTTTGATCCCCAGTGGGGGTGACAAGCTATTGACTTGCTCATTAGAAACAGTAGTTTTATGTGTCATCCAAGCTTTGCAGCCTGAGATTCCGGTTCTCACCTGTGGGCTGCCAGCAAGGATCTTCTTCAGTCTGCATGGTCGCGAAGTGAGAGACGTCGGGTCTTCTTTGTACATCTCACACTATCCACTAGTTCTTTGCTGGGTTGAATATGTCAAAAATGACTTTTGAGGCATCAGATAGAAAATCATTGTCACGTAGAGTAAAATCTTCCCAGAATCTCTTCAGTAAGACCACCTAAGTGAAAGTCTTCTCTGCCTACCCACAAAAGATGCTCTAAAGGACAGATTTTGCTCCTGTAATATCAATAAATAATTGGTAATCCAGACTTTGAGGAAAGTTCTATACAAACCTGTGAAGGGAGCCGACTGAAGCAATAAAATTTTCGCTAAAAAGAACAAATGATATCTTATCTTCTCAAGTTAAGATAATCCATTTTCAGAGCAGCTTTTGCATAATCATTGGCTACATTTTAGCTTTCTTCTTCTGTTTTTTGCTTTGTGCCACAAGAAATGTCCTTTTTTTGATGCTGTTGCTCCAAAGCCAGGGAAATCGGTCATTGTTTTCCCTTAAATCCTGTAAAGATAAAGCTGTTTAGGACGTGATTTCCCAGGGTTTATATTATAAGGACAACATGTAAGGAACTCATGACTTGTTATCCTACGTGAATACATTCTCAGTTAAATAATGACTTTTCTACTGTCTAGATGTAAGAGAGAAAAAACTTAGTCACAGAAAAAATGCCCAGAGCTTGTGAAGTCTAGATCTCTTTTTTTTTTTTTTTGACCACCACTTGGTTATTGAAAAACTCATGCTAGTAGCAGCCCTGTGAGACTTGATCCCTCGAAATACAATTTTCTTTATTTGTAAACCAATGTGTGATCTATCAAATTCAGGTGTGTCAATTCACACTACACAACTTTTATCATGTGTATTTTATTTATGTGTGCTGTTCAGATTTTTGAATAATAATATAAAGTGGTCTACCTTCAATTCTGGTTAAAATTATAGTCTAGACTTTATATTTTTGCAAATTAGAGGTACTTGTTCTCTCTGAAGTATGTGGCCAGGAGAACCCCAAATCACATTTATGAGAAAACAAATACATTGAATGGCTGTTCCTAAAATTACAGAAAAATGAAGATTTCAATAAACCATATAACTTTCTGATTTAAAGCAGAAGAAAAATCATTTGGTTGAACACTTGTATATTGATGCCAAGTGTAGAGACTTTTTGTTTTCATGGGTTGTGGTAAAATTGCCTTATTTTTGTGGAATGTTTGAAACGACCCCAAAGTAAACATTCTGAATATAGGTATTAGTCATCTGGATCTAGATGGAGTAATGACAAATGGAAAAGATTGGCAAATTGTCAAGATTAATAATGTTCTTATATCTGTAATCCTATTGACTATCAGAAACAACTTTAAACTGTTTCAAGTAAATATATAGAGACACATGAAGAATGTAAATGAATGAACTGATAAGTGGCCAATCCGTTTGGGTTTGTGTCTGTTTCTAATTGTTCAATGTATGAAAAACGAACTTCATTTCTTCCTCTGCCTTTGTTTGATCGCTAAGAATACATCGGAGAGTGGAAATTGGAGTAATTTAATGCGCAGGCTCTTTTCTCTTTTAACAATCTGGCCTTGTCCAACAAGGATCTGCAGGTGCACAATTTAAATATCCAAGGCCCAGACTTGGCCGTGGCAGTCCTGAGATCAGCTGCACCCAGTTCAAATTTCTCGGCCTCTCTACTGCAAAAGGACAAAATCATCCGCTCTCAGTTTTCCCTCTTCCAACTCACTTCATTTTAAATAATGACCCCGGTTCTCCTACCTTTCACCTGCTTTCTGCTTTTGACTTCACTCCCAATTATTGCTTCTATTTGGTGTTCTGTGCACTTTTCTGTGTGATACCCTGTGACTCCACCAGTCCCCGGAACTGTCTGAGTTCCTACTCCTGGGGTTATTTCTCTGAAACATTCTCAGATTTTTAAAAAATTCTTTAAAAACATATTTGGGGCTGGGGACTTAGCTCAGTGGTTAAAGTGCCTGCCTTGCAAGCACAAGGGCCCGAGTTCGACCCCAGCACCAAAAAATAAATAAATAAAAAATAAAAACATATTTGAAAAATATTCTAATGTTTTGTTTCTCAAGAACATTTGAGTTTGGAAGGAGGTTTCTGTATGTGTTTTAATTGTATGCGCATTATCTGTCCTTTTAAAAAAGTGAATTAAGATGTGTTGTGCACATGTACTACCTCCACACAAGGAACGTGAACATTATATACTGTGATCATGTACTAGGAAAAATAAATAAAATACTCTAGTAATGGCACTAATAACGAATAAACACGAAGCATCTAAGGCTCAGAAGGTGAAACCTCCCCGTATGACTGGCAAGTGAAGACACGGTTGGGAATTCTGTGATTTTAATCTAGTTCTCTTCTCTGGTACTTTTATAAGGATTCTTTCTAAACCCTCAGTGAATTTTAAAAAATCAAAAACACCCAAAATTTACATTTCTCTATTCCTAATTCCTGCTATTCTGGCATTAAAACTGAGCACTTGTTTGTGGATCCATTGACAGATTAATGGTATTTCCAATAAATATGTGGTTTTCATATATATATATATATATATATGTATGGGGAGAGATCATGTATATGTGTTCTGAGCTCAGTGTGTGGTTTTATATCAGCACACGTCTACCATTACATACACATAAATATCAGAATTTTCCAACCCTTGTACTGCTGATATAATTAGAGGGAACATGACCCTGTGCTGCGGGGCTCATCTGTGCATCGAGTATATTCAGTCACATCCCTGGCCTCCACCTGGATGCTGCTAGGAGCATCTCCTTTCCCAGTCTGACAGTTGAAAATGTCATTGAACACTGCCAAACTCCTCTTAAGGAAGGGAAACCACCTCAGATCAAAAACTGCTGAGATATGTGTGTGTCTGCATATGTATATATATGTACACATATAGTTTAAAGAAATATATGTAAAATATAAAAATGCCTTTTATCCTAAACTGAATTAAATTTTATTTGATGTCTAGTACTGATATAGCTAGTGAGGAATAAAAAAGAAACAGTAAATTTAAAAAATTTTCATCATCCTATTCCTTACATAATAAGGTCAAACCACCTGGCGTTTTGACCATATCCTCACAATTCTGAAATTACTAACCAATATTTCAATAAGAAGAAAACAATTCGAAACATAAAAGGAGATATTGTTTTACATTTACCTTCACGTTTTCTTCCCACTGTTTTGGGACTTTAATCAAGTAAATATGACTGACTGCCTTGTGACAGTGTTTATTAGTATGTTACTTCATTTGTGTCTTGAGATTAGCATGGAAAACAGCCCTCAAATCAGGAGACCTGTGACTCACTTTCAAAGCATTATCATGAAGTTTGCATGGTTCTCCAACCTTGCAGTTAACATACCTGGTGTGAGCGATAGTAAAGAAGTGTACCCGAGTGTAGTGGGCTCTGTCATCTGTAGCTGCAAATGTACAATCCATTCTCCAAGAGTGCAAACGTGTAACAGAGGGCTGTTGTCTGCTCCAGCCGGCTTTGTAAATGCCAATTCCCATGGCTAAGCCTCCCTACAGTGCAGTCACTGCCTAAGTAGATTTTCCCCAAGAGGTTAGGGTCCCTCAATCAAACGATCTTCCTGAGTCATTCTGAGTAATTCTTCCTGTTTGTGTCTATTCCAGTGGTAGAGAAATGATTAAATCCCAGACCCTGACATGAAAAATCTCACAGTCCAGTTGACTTTTGACTTCTAGCCCATCAAATTTCCCCAAAGTCAAAGTTTTATTCCAACCTTATAAATAAACACTTGTACTCAGGGGCTATGATTTTCAAGGCCATTGAACAAGACTGATATCTTTAAGTTTTAAAAATGAACATAAAACAACAAAGCCGAACCACGAATGCCACTGGGTTCAAAAGCTGTGAAAAATAATGTTCGAAACAGTGAAGTAGAAACAAAACCACCAAGTTAATTTTGAAAAGAGACAGGGTATAAATAACACAATAAAGTTCAAGCGAATAAACAGTTACTTAACCTGGGAAGAAAATCATTAGTCTGGAAGAAGGCCCTGAAAGTAGAGCACGCGGGTGGAGGAACAAGGGGGTCTATGTGCTTCGAGCACACTGAGCCTGAAGAAAGGCCCAGACAGGATGGACATGAACTTCAGGAGCATTGCAATGAATTTGACTCTTCCCTCAGCAGACACTAACTGAGCACAAACTGCAGTGCCTTCCATGGCCGGGCTGCCAATATAATCCATACTTCATCCATTTCACTACACTGGATAGACGCACATTTGGAAAAACTGTTTTCTAAGGACAAATAAACACACCTTTATAATGATCAATAATAACTAATGTGAAACTTTGGTGCTGGGTACCCTTGGAGGGTCTTGGAGAAGTCAGCCCCTCCCAAGGGACGGCTGTCACTCAGCTCAAGAATTCAGTAGGCATGGAAGAAGTTAGAGTCAGTGTTTAGATATTTCTTCAGGGGGACTTTGTAATTGTTAACCACCAACTCAAAATCTTTTCACAACTCATTGAGGAAAACGCACTTAAGCAGGAACTTAGCCAAAATTCGAGTGGGCTCCTCATTGTTGCAAAAGCAATGAGAGGTCTGACTTCTTCCTAAGTCACCCAACCCAAAAGCTGAAAATAGATAGAAGACCTCTGTCCCTCAATTCCAAGTGCAGGACTCATTGCATTGAGTGCTGAGATTGTGAAGTGAGGTTCTGGCAAGCTGTCATTCCATCTCATAGCCGCCTTCTAAAAAGTCACAGTCTTTGGAAATTGAAGAGCCCTTCCTTCTGTCGCCACTGCCTTAATCCGGTCAGGCTACGGTAACAAAATAACGTAGGCTGCGTCATTCATAAAGAGCAGACATTTTATATCTGACAAGTCTGGAGGCGGGAGTCCAAGGCCAAGGCACCAGAAGATCCAGTCTGATGAGGGTCACCTTCCAGTTCGGAACACTCGCTGTCCTTGCCTGATGGAAGGGGGAAAGGGCTTTTCCTGTTTAGAAGGGTTCTCACACCACTCAGGAGCGCTTAGCTCAGAGACCAAGACAGCTCTTGCAGCCCCGCCTCCTGATACCATCACACTGGGAGTCAGGTTGCCGCATTTGGAGGGGCGGGCACAAACCTTCAGACCATAGCAGCCATAAATTCCTATTGAAGTTCAGTGATTTTTTTTTTTTTCAGTACATACAGAAAACTGCTCCTCCAAGAAGTCTTATCTTGACTAACTTCACTTACTTTGAATTGTAAAACAGTGTCCCAGAGATCCATCCACCATGTTTATATTATCTCAGTTCTCTAATTTTATACACCTACACCCACAGATACACACACACACACACACACATCATTTGCTTCCTTACTGAAGACTGCGCTGCTTCCTCCCAAAGCAGGCCCCAGGCACCGCGCCTGCGCACAGTGTTTACGGTGCCCGCGTGACCGCTCCGGCTCAGAGCCGCACGCACACACGGGGCTGGTGCGACGTGCACTGCAGAAACACAGAGACGATGGCCAGAGGGACGGAATCATACCCTCTTGCAACTGCAAAAACGGGCATTATTTTCAGAAAAGTTAATACTGTAAAAATATTATAGGCCATGAAAATGCAAGTTTTGCTCTCGCTGAAATACTGATGGAAGCTACGTCGGTTTCTTTCATCTAGGGCCCAAATGTTCTAAACTAAAAGTAAGTCGTGACTGCTGCCACTAGCTGATGCATTTAATTACACTAATCAGGCGGGTAAATAAAAATTGGAGCATCTTTAGTAAAGCTCTAGTGTTCTCTAGACCTATTGATGACAGATGCGTTTCGTAAGTTTTAGAAGATATGGAATGACTTTATGTTCTATATCTGATGATGATAATTTTAAACGAGCTCTTTAGGCAATTTAAAAATCTGTGTGACTTTTAAAGATAAGGACTTGGCAAGGGCAAGAAGATTCTATACTCTGTGAAGGGGGCATCTTAGCACTTAGGTCTTGAGGATGTGGGAAGTGTTAAGTCTTCCGCTCAGAAGAAGGCGAAGAAGTGGACTCTGGCTTTGTATCTCAGGCCCTGAGTCTCTGAGTCCTGCTGGAGCAGATCCCGTAGCACCCTCCGGATGACGCAGCGGCACTAGGCTGGTGACCAGAGGGCTGGATCACGACCCACTTACGTGGCACACTAAATCCTCTTATGTCTTGCCTGCCTAATGGGCCTCATTATACCTGTCCTATATATCTCATGTGATTGTTAGAGGAAGAATCTGCCAATATTAGAAATAGAATACAAATTGGTCTTATTTAAATCCTCTTTTGGTTTTGAATACTTATAAGACATTAAGAAACAATGTTCTTATGAATGAAGAAACAAACTTCTCAAGGAAGAAGGATATGCCTCTGAAGGTCAAGGACTGAGACAGGAAATTTGTTTGGTAATAATTACAGTGAATTAGAGCATTCATTCATTCACTATCTGTATCCTCACTTTGGGCCACACATGGGTAGACCCAAAACCATCATATATATATATATATATATTTATATATATGATGGTTTTATATATATATAAAATCATACACATGAGAGCAAAATAAAATAGCATTAATTTATACTGCATATCATATTTCACCAATAAAAGTAGTGTTAGCATGTCTTATATATCACGTCTTTATGTAGCCAGCATAGACCCACCTTTACTGAAATTTTCTGAAAATATCGGTTAATTTTCTCTAAATGCCATAAAGCTATTCTTAAGGATGCCGCCACTGAATGTTTTGATACTGATTTCAACCAACATTTGCTCTATAGCTATTTTCTTATTGAGACCCACCAAAGACAAAGTTACCAAAACTAACAATGTATTATGCCACGATGGTCTTTCCCTGTCTCTAATCCCAACCTGACTCAGGAACCAATTCTACTTCTGTTCTTAAATTTGACCTATTCATTCTTTAAACTATTTTTTTCCTACCACGTCTCTATTTTCCCACCTACAAAATTCAAATATTCAATATCTACTAAATCCACCTGTCCTTACATCTTCAGTTCTGGTAGCAGAGAAATTGGGTCAAGGTAGCTGATGGCAGATAGACGGGAAGGACTGAGCTTGAGAAGCACTTTCCCATCACCCCACCTGACTTGGCCCAGACCGGGAAAGGACTCCTTCGAGCCATGTTGGAGACACCCCAAGAACAAAACAGCCACTCCTGACTTCCAAGAGTCGCATTCATGGTAAAAAGTGCATTTTGCCAAGTCACGTCGGGCTCTGTGCTGGAGACAGGATTAGTTTAAACCTCTGGGGGGCACAGGGGGAAATCTCTGCTTGCTTCACATCACGGGCTGCTGTTCTTACCTCCACAGCAGGTATTTGCTGTTCCTACTTTCGGGGTCATTTCTAACAGGAATGCAGATGGACCAAAGTGCAGAAGCCTGCAACCATTCTTATTAGTGAAGGTGTCTCTGAGAACTATTTTTCAATGTTGTTTCCTGAAAACAAAAATACATTCACTTGTGTAGCCAAAGATTTTGAAGCAATGGCCATGGGCGTGATTCTGATACTCCAAAAACATGACCCAGCATGACATTTGAATGTGAAGCCAGACAGACCACACACACACACACACACACACACACCAGAAAGCGAGAGAGAGACAGAGACAGAGAGAGACAGACAGAGAAAAAAGAGAGAGAGAGACACAGAGAGGAGAAAGAGAAAATTTTAAAAAATTGCTCTGTATGAACAGAAAATATAAAATGACTATTTGCAAGTAGAGTAGTGCCTGAAATTACAGCATTCACTGAATATTCTCATCCTAACATGTGTATTAAGATTTCTTAAAAACTATATACACATTATTTGAATCACTACAAATTTCTCCTTAAATCAGGATCAAGTTACCTCTGCAAGTATTCTTTCTATTTCCTGGCAGTCTTTATGAAAGTAACCCATGACAACACCACATATTTGTGTGTCAGAGAGTCTAGAGGCTGATCAAGACAGGCAGAAATATTTAATAAAAACCGAAAGAATATTTGGTCCTACTCATTCTCATGATTTCTCACTGGGTAAAAATGTGAATTAGCTGGAATAAATTTCCAGTTCTGTAAGATAACTTGAGTCAGAATACCAGAAGCCAAGTGAGTTGTAGAGTACTTAATATCTCAAGATGGGCTCAAGAAAACTGTTAATTAAGTAAATAATTGGGGCATTTGTGTTTATAGTTTTCAAAAATATAGTAACACAAGTCTGGGTCTGTGCTGCCCAGTATAGGAGCCACTAGTTCCATGTGGTTATATAAATTTTAAAAATTAAATGAAATTTGAAATTTAGTTCCTCTGGTCCCCTCCCCCCTCCCCGCCGAGGCACGCACTGTCTCCTTGTGGTTACTGGCTGCTGTGGTAGACGTGCCAGGCTTATGCATAATGGGAAAGTTCTGGTGGCCGGCACTGGCCTATGTCTTGACCGTCCACCATACTCTATGACATAGTGCTCCTTGTGCTTACAAATGTTCTATTTTTTATAATTCATCTCTCTTTAGTTTCTGCTAATTTAGGATAAGAAAAATGTGTACCCCTGTGAATGGTCAGAACCCAGTGGGAGATTTCCTCCCCTCTGAATAGAACAGAACTTTGGGGTTTGTTGTTCTGCCAGACAGTCTTGACTCTTGCCACCAATCACACCCTAAAGTACTTTTCATTTTTTGCTGGCTTATTGATGGGTGGATTGGTGTGTTTTGTTTGTTTCCTTGCTTGTTTTTTACATCCAGTGCTCACGAAAGCCCGAAGCTAAGTTCCAAATCACGAAAAGGTTTGCTATAGTTTCTAGAATCGATGAGATTGGGTTGACTCTGTTGTGACTCCTGCCTTTTACTAGGATTTAAATAATTTCCTTAGAAAAGCATTCATGTTGCTCAAGATTTTTCTACATTTTACATGATTGTCAGTCCTGTGAAGTGCGAGATTCCTTCTTACCTGCTAGTCAGTCCCAACAGACAGATAATATATTTTAAGTACCACATCCTACTGCCTGCATACCACTTCGTTTTAACTTACAAAGCAGCCTCACATGCATTATTCAAAGCCTTTTCTTGAAGATCTGGGACAGACACTTTGTTCTGATTGTTGCCTTTTAAAGCTATACGTTTCCAAGCACTGAGAAAATCTCTTTTCTTGAGTGTTAGTGTTTTTATATAATACTTTCATTTGTTGAATAAGTGTGAAGAATTATTATTGCAAAATATGATTAGTGGAGCGGTTACAAGGAGGAACTGATGCTGATCATTGTTTAATATGATCTTGTTTATTCT